>CM047877.1:10146922-10350387 GCA_026212405.1 Petrea volubilis
TGGTGGTACGGGATTTGTTGGAATGTCCTGCACCTGTCCAAATTGCTACATACAATGATTGACCTCGTGCCAGTCAACTATATGATAGTTGAGAAGGGGACATCAGACCCTCCAGTAGTCTCTCCGGTAGTAAGGAGGCTGTGTACGTAACAAGTCCAATTGGTGATCATACGACATCCACAAAAACTGCAACACACAAACAAATTCATAATATTTTAAAGAATATATGTTTTACAAGTGTTCTGTCAAACATTTTAACAAGAATAATACCTCACTCGGCTTCATGTTATCAATCATATCCCCAAAAATACGGAAGTTGTGCCTCGCCGTATGCATCCACAAATTACGACAAGTCCACCTAGATAATATATTGAAAACATAATGTTTATAATGCGTGTATTTTACAATTTACAATAACATGAACGTACATAATAGTATGATTACCTTGCACCGTAAGGGGCTTGTGGTAGTATGACACCATAGTTTAGTACAATTGGCCCAATCGACTCAGGCAATACTGGCCGTATGGACGGCCTGAAGCAGGACATTTGACTCCATGCCTATATCTAATAAAAATAATTAGTAGTCAACATTTGCTCAAAAACGCATATGAAACATATATAATTCGTTTAAAAAATAATTTTACCCGCAATAATTGCAGCGAGCCACCAATGTCTCCTACTCCTCCGTTATCTCTTTTGCCCGCACTATCACAAAGCTCTCTATATAAATGCGCTAAAACCGTGCTTCCCCAACTATACCCTGCTACATCAGTCACTTTAGACAAATGTCGCAGATACACCAACTACACCAAGGTACCACTTATATCAGGACACATAATGCCACCGATCAATAACAAGGCGACACAACGTGCAATTTGATAAATGTCCCAACAGTTTCGTTGTTTATTTCTTTATTATTAACATATTCCCTCAAAGCACTTAACTTCAATTGTGCCCCTTTCAAATCACTCGGAGTAGGAGTAAAGCCAAGGAGTCTGTGACAGTAGGATGGCCACCCTTCATCCCTACTAGGGTACTCATCTTTTCCTATTATCGGTAATTCCCATATAACTGTTACGTCTTCCAACGTAACAGTAGCCTCCCCTACCCTTAAATGAAAAGTGTACATCTCTGGATACCACCTCTCTATCAAGGCAGTAATCAAATGTTGATCTATCCTAGCAAACCTGCAACAGTACATGCCGTAAAAACCCATATCATAAAGAACTTTCTCCACTTTGTTGTGAATTCGGACCCCATCACAACCAAATATTCCTTTTCCACAATGCCTAACTCCAACTATTTGATCTGGGTCTAAACGACCATCAAATAATGTCTAAGAAATGTGATTTTCTTGTTCATATAACACATTATGGTCCTCCGGTCTATAATAATATTTCAACGTCTCCATATCCATTCTACAAATGATATTAAAAATGTTCAGTATAATTTACTACAACAAATATTATACTACAATAACAATAACATAACACAAAAAAATCAAAGAAATAAAATTACAGTAAATAAAAAAAAATCGAAGAAGTAGACAGTGCCACTGTTGACTTCTTAAAAAAACGTGAAAAAATTGCCATGTAGTCGACATCTTCACTGTCGACTTCCTCAAAATATTTCTTGAGGAAGTCGACAGTGGAGATGTTGACTTCCTCGTTTTTCTTTCTGCCCACTTTCAGAAATTACACGTACCCTCTTCGACTAAAAAATTTACACAAACCTACATCATTTTTCGCCCATTTTCAAATTTTCTTTCAAACCTTCTCCATTATCCCTAAAAATTCTTCATTTTTATAAATTTATTCAATATCGAAGCAAAAAATTCATTAAAACAACATTTCTACAAAGATAAATACTAAATACTATATTTACCAACAACTAACTACTACAACAACCAAAAAAAATATTCTAAAAATGCACCATACAATTACTCAATAAATGATTCACTACGTTATTCATATATAACATGCAAATAAAATTAAGCTGAGACATCATATTATATTTATAAAATTCACACTATTGACTAATACATACCTTGATATATATATATTCTTCAAAATATGTGACCTCAAATTAATTTGTAGAGTTTCAAAATTTCTGAACTGTAAAAAAAACTTAGGCAATGAAGATGTTTTTACCCTCTGAGTTTGAGTTCCTCTGTATAAAGAGGATGAAGTGCACGCTGTGTTCAAAGAAAAAAAATATTGATTGGCAAAACACTGCACGCTGTGGCATGCAGCGGTCAATGCGCTTGCACCCTTGGATCGCTGTACTGGATGGGACTTGTTGATCAGAAAAATCAATGCAGGGAAACAAAAAAAAAAAAAAAATCTGAAGAGAAGTCGACAACCTGAGTGTCGACTTCTCCAAGTATTTTACATAAAAAAATTCTACTGAAGTCGACAACCTTAGTGTCGACTTCAGTATTGTTTTTTCTTGCAAACAAACCGGGTATATAATTTTTAATGGAAGTCGACAATCACATTGTCGACTTCCGTTTAAATATATACACATATATATATTTCATTAAATTTAAATTATGTAATATAATAATATTTTATTTGAAATCGACGTTGGGAGTGTCGACTTTTACTGAAGTCGACACTCCCAATGTCGACTTAGCTTATTTTTTTAACAACTTTTATTTTTGGGTCAAAAATTCAACACACTCACTTTTTTGTGCTATATTTGTTAAAAAACCATATTCTTTATTATGGAACAATGACTAAAAATGTGTAGCTCATTCAAATTTTCTTTTGTTAATTTTAAGATGAATAGATTATTTTATGATGTTGAGAGTGTTGTAAATTGTTATATCTTTTAAAATCAAACTTATTATTTTTCAGATTTGGATCATACCAAGACTTGAGTATGTAAATTTAAAATTAATTATTTTAAGTTTGACCACAAATACAGTTTGCAATTATATATAGAGTATGTTATTTGGTTTTGTGAACAATTTAATTGATTTTTATCTTTTTATTTGGTATCAGTAACGATAATTTTCATCTAACTCATCATAGCTACTTGTTTTCAACAAAGTTGTTGTTTTGGTGTAAACTACACTTTTCTTTTTATTAACATAATTATATATAAAACTGAAAAAAGCTACACTACATAAAAAGAAATTCATCTAATTACAATACATTTAATATGAACATGATCTATTATTAATTTATTAAACTAAATTAAACATACAAATTAAATATAGTATTAACATTTGATTTAAGCAATATTCAATATATATGTTGAAGCTCAATAAAATAAACATTAACTGTATATATATACATATATGCATATATATAACATAAGTATTTATCTAGTTATTCAAACTTAATTTGGATTTAACTAAAAGCTTGTTCAAATAGACCATTAAACTATCAAACACAATTACTACTTATTTTAAAAAATTTCTTGTAGCTGTTTACATGAACCATTAATTTTATATTCATATAAGATTGAACGACTTCTTAAATGGTTTTTTGAATTTTCGAAAGAAAAATTTACACTTAAACTTTTTGATACATATCTCACACATGTCCACATAAACCTCCCAACGACTGCCATGTGTACGTTGGAGTCATGTGACCTGAAACTAGTCACGTGGGTCACCAAGGCCCCGGCATAACGTGGCAGTTGAGGAGAGAACCTACTCTGAGGATATACCACAATCTGAGGAGGGACTCTAGTTTCTTTAGCTTCACATCATCAAGGAGTATACATCGAGTAGGGAGTACAATTCGTAACCTAGTACTGTTCTTTCTGACACGTACTGTTGTTTCCTGCAGAGAAAGCACTTGTACACACAACCACACTGGCAATGCCATGTTATCCCCTTACTGCAGGGGACTATCAAGCCATACGTGTTCCTAGGCCCTCCACCTCAGCCCTAATTCTCCAGTTGAGTGAGATCATCCTTCACCTATAAATACCCTTGAGAAATTAATTCTCCATAAAGGTAATTATTTTTTACATACCGAAACTTTGCTTGAATATTCTCTCATAATCTCTTATATTCTCATATATTTGCTAACTTAAGTATCGGAAGGTCTTCGTTTAAGATACTTCTGGTTAAACTCATGTGTGTTCCATCCTAAAGTTTCTTTTTTCCATAGTTTTCACTATAAAAATGTTGTTATCCACAATTACATTCCCAAATATTACAAATCACATGTGGTAATAAAAAATTAATTGACCAAATGTATTAACTAATATATTTTATTCTCTCCAGTACATCATCATTATATTTTAAATGAACCTTTAGGCCATACCACTAGAGATAAAATTAGTAAAATTACTGAATATGATATGCTATGATAACTAAATCTTGCACTAAGCTAAAATATATTTAACCAATACTTTAGTTTAAGCTAAAACCTCTTAATAATAATTTATACAGGTGATTTCGCAACATACTAATTTAAATACATTTATGATATTTTAAAATTTGGCCCTCTCAACTAATACTACTGATTCTATTAATTGTTCAATTAACAATGAATAATAAAGAAAGTCTTCTTAAATATTGATAATTAATGAGGTTGTCCTTTTACTACCTAACCCTTTTATTTACATTTAAAATATAATTAAAAAAGGATATGTTAGTTTTTATAAAAAAATAGAAGAAATATAAAATGATTATATTATTCATTCTTTTATAAGTAGTATAGAATATAAAAATAGACAAGCCAATGAATGACAAGTACAATTCACGATTATAACTTATGTTTTTATCTTCCAAGAAAAACAGCTTAGCTTCGTTCTCCACCACCAATTTATACGCGGTAAAATTACAGAATCATTTGAATGCATAGCCCATCACCCACCGTTCAATCCTATTAACAAGATCACAATTGCATGAAGAGAAATTTTAATCCAAATTTAATTCGATCGAATAAATGTTAATTATAGAGTGAGTATTTAATATTTATTCTGTGATTAGTGTATAATTTAAGAAGAGCGGTCAATTAGTTGACAATCGCAATATACTTATTATATAATTTACTAAGTTTGACCAAACTAAATTTGGGTAGTAATTTTTGGTGGAGTACATTCTCTAGCTCTAATTTGTCTTCCGATATTTCAATTTAAGGTCATTATTGGTATCTTTATTTATAGTAAAACTCAAAAAACCATTCATTTATTCCACAAAAATATCCAAAATAGAAGCCTATATAAATTTTTTTTTAATTCGGACCAAATTTGACCTTATCGATACTAATAATGTGGCGAACATATTACACTTGCCATATATAATCCCCTCTCCCCTCCACTACAACCCCGCCATGGCTGGCAGCCAAAAAACTTCCACAACACTAACCTTCAAATTAAAATAAAAAAAATTCATGATTACAATGGCTGCTCGAGTCTCTCCGGCCCTCCTCTCCGTCCTACTCCTTTTCACCCTCTCATTCGCCGCCGCCAAACACCACAACCCCCTCCCCGTCTACCCACCTTCCAACAACCCCCTCATCCGCGACGCCTGCAAGGCCTCGCTCCACGACCCGTCCAAATGCCAATCCTCCCTATACCAATCCAACGTCGTGCCCCCGAATGCCACCCTCCTCCAGGTGATCCAATCCGCCCTGCGGCTCTCGTCGCAGAACCTCGAGACTGCCTCCAAGATGGTGCATGACGTGCTGGCGGGCTCTGCCAGGAACAGCAACAGTACACAAGCAGTGCATCCCTGCTTCGAGTTCCTACGCCTCGCCAAGATCCGGGCGGATGAGGCCACCGCCGCCCTGCCGAGGGACGGCGGGCGCAGGATCAAGGACGCCCGCGCATGGGCGAGCGCGGCGCTGACCTACCAGTACGGCTGCCGGTCGGGGCTCAGCAAAGTGAACGATACGGCCCCCGGCGCAAGGGCCGCGTCGTTCTTCGACTCTGCCCTGATCCCCTCCACGAGCGACGCGCTCGCCATGATGTTCAACTACGACGTCCACAGTGATAATATCGGGTCCTGGGGACCGCCCAAGACGGAACGCGAAGGATTTTGGGAACCATCTGGCTCGGGCATTTCTGGCCAGGTCAGCGGCTTGCCGACCCGGCTGGAGGTCCACGCAACAGTGTGCAAGGGCGGAAAAGGTTCCGGGTGCAACTACGCGACGGTGCAGGAGGCGGTGAACGCGGCCCCGAATCATCTCAAGTCCGGCAAGAGGTACGTGATAAGGATCAAGGTGGGGGTTTATGAGGAGTACGTTCGGGTGCCGATGAGGAAGAAGAATGTGGTGTTTTTGGGGAGAGGGCATGGGCAAAACGGTCATTACGGGATCGAGGAGTGTGGGCCTAAGTGGCCACAACACTTATGACACTGCCACCGTCGGTGAGTTGATTAATGTTGGTTTTTTGCATTTAGTGTCATCACATGATATTGATATGTTTTGGTGTGAGGAATATTATTGTTGTCTCAGTCAACTCTTTTATTGTTTGTTTCTAACTATTTTGTGCTAACTCGTGTTTTTTGTAATTATATTTTTGTTTAATCATATTCGTACATTGAACGTAAATGGATTCTTAGGACATGTTTGATAATGAATTTCACATATAAGATGCTTAATGCTTAAAGCTTGTGGATCTCACTTTTTGATATTTTATAATTGTATTTGTTTTAATATGACAATATTCTTAATTTAATTTTTCAGGATGGTGCATATTTAATTTGTATGTGTGGATATGATATTAAAGGGTCAAAAGTCAATTTTGCTCCAATTGGATGTCATTTAATCTCATATGTCAATTTTATTGAGAAAATGGACAATTTATAATGATTATTTGAAATACAAAATTTGAAATGCCAAAATTTCACCTCTTATGTGAGATTGTTATACCACATTATATGACATTTTTAATGCAAACAGAATTACAATTGGTCGGCTCATAAAAAATTCAATTATAAATTAAATACATTTAAAGATACATTTCAAGAGATGTAAATATCCCATATGCATGTATCAAATATGTCCTTAAGCATTTGCCTGCCTGCAACGAAATGACAAAAATATTTGATATTTTTTGTACACGTGAATTCTACGTTTGCAATTAATGCCAATAAATTTCTATAATTCACACATTCAACACGAATTTTTCCGTCAGGTGAGGCGCACATGAGTTCTTCTTATTCGTTTTTTGTGGATGTTTTTATATGTGGAGGTTTAGGTGGATGACAACATTGGCCTTTCACCTATGCGCCTACGTACCAAAAATATGGCAAGGCGAAACGATTAAAAAGCTCATGTGCGCCTCGCGTAACTCTTTCCCGTGAATTTTGTAATTTTTAATGAAATTTGTGTTCAATAAGCAAATTAAAGAAACTTATAGTATATAATTTATTTGTATCGTTACTTAGCATTTGAATTTCTTTTGAAAGGTGTCAATGCCGACGGATTCATGGCAAGCAATCTCACTATCCAGAACACGGCCGGCGCCAACGCCAATCAGGCAGTAGCTTTCCGATCAGATGGCGATCGTACTGTCATGGAAAACTGTGAATTTATCGGCAACCAAGACACCCTTTGCCCCGACACCTTACGTCAATACTACAAGTCCTGTCGCATCCAGGGAAACGTAGATTTCATCTTCGGAAGTGCGGCCGCATTCTTCGAGAACTGCATCATCCTCGTATCCCCTCGGCCATCCGAGGCGGAGAAGGGCGCGAAAAATGTGGTGGCGGCCCATGGCAGAATGGATCCCGCCCAACCGACGGGATTCGTCTTCCGAAATTGTGTAATCAATGGGACGGATAAGTACTTGGCTCTGTATAATAGCAACCCCAAAATACACGTTAATTTCTTGGGCAGGCCTTGGAAAGAGTATTCGAGGGTAGTTTTCATTCAGTGTGAGATGGGGTCTCTTATATCACCAGATGGATGGATGCATTGGGAAGGTGATTTTGGATTGAAGACTTTGTACTTTGGTGAGTTTGGGAATACGGGGCTTGGATCTAATACGGCCCTGAGGGTGGTCTGGAGCAGCAAGATTCCAGCTGATCAAGCTAACAAATATACGGTTCAAAATTTCATCCAAGGGGATCAATGGATACCTAAATCATCTTCATCATCTTGAGACCAGGAATTCCAGTTCAAACTCGACTCGATTGAACCAATGCTGATCATATGACAAGTGCGGTATATATTATAAGGAGAGCGATCAATCATATGACGAATTAGAGAGACTGTTTTGTATGGATTAATGAGGGTGATTGAATAGGTATCACATCTATTATTGTGTTTGTTATTGTACTGACCCAATATAATATCGGGGCCAGAATCCAATCCTCTTAAGTCGAGGATTTCCTGTCTGGCCTAGGAGGTGGGATACACTATCCCATGATTTAAAGAGGGTAAGATTAGAGGGTAGGTTACCTCTATGCCCTCGTATCAATGTTGTACCCATACCAAACCCCAACAATTGATTGTGAAACAAGAACTTGATTAAAAATATTTCCATACCTTGATTATTTTCATTGGGTTAAATTTTCAATTAAATAATTTTAATATTGAAAATCTTTCTGAATCTAAATTAAAATGAAGATTCTTATTTAGTACATTAACTTATTTGTCATTCATTAGCATATATGAAGTATTTTAAAATTAGACAAAATAATTGCTTTGTGTTCAATTTATTATATAATTGCATATTTGCTGAATATTTTCATTTTTGTTTTATGATTCTTTTAGTTTAAATTAAGCAAATCATTTCAGTAATTTTATTCATTTATATATATTTCGTTCGCACTCTTATTTAAATTTAAGTGACATTGATCTCTTTTAATTTAATTAAAAAAAACAAGTTAAAGTTTCTTCAAATATTACGATCAGAATGATTAAAATATCAATAAATTATTTTGTTTTATGTTATAAAAAAGATACGCCAGCTCAAAAGCCGTAGTAAGTTTTTGGCATTTACATATGTGTATAACAATTAAGTCATTGAAAATGTGGTAATAGGAAGAAAACGATGCTCCTCTCAGAGTAAGCGGGGAGCAATAATATATATACGAGACATAACCTATGTGTCCTAAAAATAGTCGATTGTTACAATTTGTATTTTCAAAAATACAGATGAAGTACTAGTGCTACTTTTGACAAAATACAGAGGGTAATTTTATCTTTCCAATCAAATACAATGAGTTTTCGGGAATTTTCCTACTTTCCAATATAATCAATCCTAATGTGCCAAAGTTGCATTTAATTTGTCCCATTATGTAATATCCATTATTGTACTAATTAACTCTACTATTTTTTTGTTGTGTGTGTGTATATATATATATATATATATATTTACTTTTTATACAATAATCTCGGGACACCCTATATATGTCAATTGAAAAACACCCTTCCCCCCCTCCCCCACACACACTCACTTAAAAGGAAAGGGGGAGCCCAATGGTTTTTTGTGAGATTACTGTTGTCTTGGTTTACACTAACAGCTGCACAATTCGATAGTATATCTCTAAGGAAGGTTCAAAGCTATAAACTGCCTATCCTGATGCAATGTGTTTTCACCGGAACTCTTGGAAAGTATCTGCATATCATGTGTATTAATTTCATTCATGTGGGAGATTGTTAGAAATTGTATTCTTAGCAAGTTGGTATTTGACCAACATTGAGAAATTAACAAAGTGGATTACAAATTTAATTTTTAATTATTGTTGGCATTAATGAACTGTACTCCAAAACTAGATGTGAATAATGTATTCACTCTATTAAATACAATTTCAGGTGAATGAAAAATTAATTGTCAAAGTTGGCAACTTAAAGATGAAGCCAGGATTGGGAAGGCATTAAGAATGCTATCCCAAATTGAAAAAATGAAAGGAAATTGGCTACTTCATATAGCCCAAAAACTCACAAGGGGTTGGGTCTCTTGGGGATACCCAAATGTGTAAAAAGTCAAGGACCTAGGTCCAAGTGAGTTCGGGCTAAAACCCACATGCGCACGCGTCGCTACCATAGGCGTGTGCCGGCTTAGCATGGTGGGCGGCCCAGGCCCGGGCTTAGGCTTGGGCTTAATTAAGATATATTCTTTTTTGGGGCTAAAATTGAATTGAAATTTGGGTCAAACCAAACCCAAATTCGAGTCAAACAGATCTAGATAGAGGGTTCGTGTGGAGCTCGGGTCGGTGCAGTTCGGATGTGACCGAACTAGCACGATCGGGTGCGGTCCAGCCAAACTAGTGCATGGTTTGATCCAAGGAGTACAATTAGCACTTATTCGGTGAATGGCCACAACCTTTCACTTATTGTAAATACACCCCACCCTAGCCAGAATCATTCATTCATATCCAAAAGCATTTTTCAGCATTCTGCATTTCAGTACACATACTTTCCAAAAGTATTCAGTTTTCCTTTCAAGAGTTTCGAACACTTTTTATTCGTTCTTCTTGAGATTTGAAGTGCTCCTATCTGAAGAAAGGTCATTGTATCTTGGGAGACAATTGCTATTTGAACCGTGAGCACTGTATGAGGCAAAATTGTCTTAGAGACAGAGAATTAAATTCTTGCCTCGACTTCATTTTATTGAAATCACCTCTATATACAAGACAGCACTATTATATTAAATAAGAGGCTTTTTGAGTAACTATCTTTGATCTAATATTTTCTTGGTCTTTCATTTTATTTTCTATTTTTTTTCCTATTTTCTCTATCCGTCTTTCTTTATTTTCTCTCTCCCTCCTCTAGCTCCCACTACACATTTCGTTTTTTATTTTTCTTTTCTTTTCTATTTTTTTCTCTCTCTCTAATCTCTCCTCTCCCTCCTCCCTCCTATGGATCATTTTTAACTTCTTTTTTTTATTATTTTTAATCATTTAATTTTTTCTTATATTAAATTATTTTACTTTTCACTTATTTAAAACTTCATGAAAAATTTAAAAAATTATTCATATAGAAAATATAATAAATAATCAAACTCAAATGCACAATTAATTTATATATTTTTTTAATTTGATACACGCATCGAGTATGCCCCACCTTACTAGTACCTAAAAAATGGTTTATACTGACTGATAAATTTTCTTAAGGTTAAATTTGTTGGGTGGGGGGGGGGGTGTTGGTTGAGGCATGGGATGGGGTGGGTGGTTGGAACTACGTAATTTAAGAAAACTGATAGGGTTAAAATATATACACTTTTGTATGCATAATTCATGTAATTTTTGTTGATTTTATTTTGGTTTTACTGTTTTAAAGAAGAAAATTGAGTGAAAGAAAATCAAACTTTAATTTGGTTGACAAAATGTGTTTTTGGATCCTCAAAACATGATTTTTCCAAGTCTTTATTGCCCACATCCCCTTACCAACTTTTGGTGTTGTTATAATAGGAAATCGGACTCAAAAGTGCCTGAAAAATATTGGACAATTCATGAGGCATAACGAAACGGCCAAGGCCATTTCGGCATGTCCTGGCTGCTTTCGGTGGAACAAAAAACCTCCCAAAAAAAAAAAGCAAAACAAATAACATGCACATGCTATTTTTGGCAGTTAGAATTGTACAAGGAAATCTAATTCTGATAGGATTCTGCTAGCAATTCTCCTATCACAATTTAAGAACCTCTTCTACTCATTTCTATGGGCTTTTGGCTGATTTTTCAAGGGGAGAAGAAGAAAGAGGGCTCAAGAGGTCACAATTCAAGAGCCAATTCCACAATCCTTCAAGAATATCACCATATGAGTAGTTTGATTCTGTGCTTTCCTTTATTTTCATTATGTTTATGTTTTGCTTTAATTTTATTATGACTAGTTAAGTTATTTTCAGGGTTCTAGGGTATTCATTAATGAACCTCTTGCAATTTTGTTGAAAGCCTATTGATTCTAATTTTCTTGCTTCCTATCTATAATTTAAACTTTTCTTACTTGTGAATTTCTTACCAACTTTTGAAAGATTTGAGATTTTATATTCGACTATAAAATGGTGTGTACAAAATCTGACTATTTGTGTTATAGACATAAGGAACACATAGTTTAGAAATAATATTGCTCTTGTACGATCAATTAAATTAATTAGTGTGTACTTTTTAATTAACACAACTCTTGTGCATAAAGGGCCAGTAAAACCGTATGTGATCACGAATATAGACATATAGCATTCTTTGGTATGCTTATTTTACTTACAAAAGGAAACTACAAATATTTTCATGAGGTGGATTGTGGGAAGGAGTACTATTTATTATTGAAGGGAGTTCAACTAATTACTATGTGGGATTCAATTGACGATGCATGGGCCCTAGTTTGTTCTTCTTGATTTTTACTTGCATTAATTTGCTTCCTTTATTTTATATAGTTTTCAATCACTTTTCAAAGTTTAAACAATAGATAATTTGTAAGTTTGGTGCTCGATAACTCGTTTCTCGTGGGAAAGATACACTACTTTCACTTTATTACTTGAGCAACCCGTATCCTTACAGAAATATCGCAACAAAAACATAGAGAAGTATGTAATATCACTACATTTGTGAGAAACACAGTATTCATCCTCAAACTTTTATGGAAGACCTATTATTAAATCCCTTTTAACTTTTTACTTTTGAAATTCCTTTCTAGTGGAGTTTTACTTAGTATAACCTTCCAATTTAAATTTTTTTCATAGAAATCACTCTGTAATCCCATAAAAGTACTAATATACCTTTACTTTATGGATTATTATTATTATTTGATGAAAGACTTAGTTTTTTAATATTTTTTTTTATTTTCCATCATCTTCTTTAGAATCCATCATCTTCTCTCTCTTCGTACTTTTTATCTTCTCTGTAGAAAAAGCTCATCTAATGAAATTCTCTATTGGGTTTAAAAAATAAAGATTCTAATCTTCTTTCTAAATAAGATTTCTCTTCTTTGTAGAAAACTCTCTTCTATTGTGGCCATCTTCTTCTTCCCAATATTTTTTCTTTTCATATCTAATGCTTCTTCCTATAGAAAAACCTAGCCCTAGCAATGAAACTCTCAATTTTTAATTTATATCCCACCAACAACAAATTGAAGTGATTGATGGATCAAATTTATTGCGAGAGCACACAAATAGGTAGAATTGAACATGGAATTGATCAAATGTGTGTTGCAATGGAGGGAGATGTTGGTTAGGGTGATTTATGGAACCGGGTTTAAAAAATTGGGGGTGAAAAAGCATGGGGTAGGTTGAATAAAAGCTTTCACAAGTTTTAGTTCTATGGTGATCATCTTTTTCTTCCCAATTAGTTTCTGTGTCTTCATATGAACGTTGCTTTGTGCAGAAGCTTTCACAAGCTTCAATTAAGGGCGAAAAGGCATGTATTAGATGAATAAAAGCTTTCACAAGTTTCAATTCCATGGTGGTGAATTAAAGTTTCAATTTCTTCACCAAAAACAAATTCAAAGGTGCAAGAGAAATGAACTCAAGGTGTTTTTCGCTTAAAAAGTAGGTAAAATTGTTCTCTTTCTTTTGAGAATGAACATTGAATAATTTGGGTCAATTTTGTGAGGATTCACATCTTTTAATTAGAAAGGAGATCACTTTTGCAATTTAGAATTATGTGTTCAAGAATGTAGCAGATTTTGGGTATAAAAATGTCCATTCAAAGTTATTTTTTTAAAATATGTAGTATTACAATTGCATAATAACAAATTTTGTGCAATTCTAAAATACAAACGTGAATGGGTTCAAGTTATTCTACAACAAAAATTAAACTTGATTTAAGCAGAATTAGTATGAATGTATGCAATATATTATGTAAATTGCAGTATATGGATGGATGTTTGTAGGATTTGGTTGAAATTGTAGAGTGTGACGGCCTGGTAAACCCTATTATTTATGACTTATGTGGCAAGTATTATTTGAGTTATTATTTGGTAAAAAGGATTTCAAAAGATAGATATGATTTTAATTTGTGAATAATTGTGCATTACACTACATGCATTTTAAAAACATGATCATTTCTCTATTAGTAGTAAAATTTTAAACTTATATATTTATTATTAATTTCAAACATCATTATTTCTTAATATTTTATTTTCCCACCAATATAATATATTGTTGTTATTTTTATTATTGGAATTTAATTTTAATTTTATATTTAATTTTTGAGAAATATAGGAATACTTGTTTTCACCTTAGAAAATATACATCTATTAGATTTACTTATTCATTTAACATTTCTAAACTCATTACATTAGTTTATGTGTATATATATAACCAATATATATATATATAAGGATATATTTAATTAGTTAAATACTTATCTTTGGACACACACACGTACATATATATATATCTATATATATTATTACTTGTAGACTAATTATATATATATAGCTACCTATATACACACGCACGTTTACATATATATATATATTTATTTATTTATCTATCTATTTGATTAGTTAACAACTTATGCATACACACACGTACCTATATATATATATATGTATATATCTTGATACACACACACACACACACACACACATATATATATAGATAGATGTTTAAATACTTGGTAATATATATATCTACATATACACACACCCATCCATATATACACTAGTGGTAAATTATCTATCTACATATATACACACACATCCATATACATACTAGTGGTAAATTATATCTCTTCATATACACACACACATCCATATATCACCTAGTGGTGATTTCTATATCTACATATCCACAAATACATCCACATATATAGACTAGTGGTGATTTATATATCTACATATACACCTACATGTCCACATACATAAATATATATATACACTAGTTTATTAATATAGTAATGTGTACATATAAATAATCATATAGAATGAATGGTTTATATATTTATTTTATTATAATATTAGCTATTTCTTCTTTTCTCCTTTATAAATAGATCCCAACTCCAACCCCACTTTCATCCCAAAATCCCGTCTAAAAACACACCCCCACACTCACTCTACTCTCAACACCCAAAACACTTCCTTTTTATAGTCTATCTTGCAGCTACATATATATATATATATATATATATATATATATACAAACCCTTCTATTTTCATCCATATATACCTATTAGCCTTCCATATAGCCCTTCGTATACCCTCTTTTATCCCTAAAAATAGTTGAAAGGTAGAATTATTACCTTTCTCATAAGTAGTTTAGGCAACATGATCTTAGGTTATTTTCATAAACAAGGCTTTAACTTGGGTTTACCAAAATAATGGTCAAATACCAAGTGATTGCCTATGTTCACATTTTATGATTTTATGCCTCAAATTATTTGCTATACATGATAATATCATGATAATTATTTTTATGTTATTATGCTTTCATAAAAGTATATGCATGAACATGATATGTTTATTTATGCTTTGATAAGATATATGTCATGAGAAATTATTTCTCAATTATGTGTTTGGCCCGAAATATTGTGGAATGGATGTGGTTGAGTTCCGTCGGGGCATTCTATCGGAGATGCCGGTATTAAGTGTTCCAGCCCTCCATCTCCTAATCCCTCCTCATATGGACGGAGTATTCCATGTGAGAGTGGGTCGTAGGTTTCAGCATATACCCAGGTTATGACCACTAGTGTAACTCGGTTGGGATTGGCGGAATCGTGGAGTGACTCGGTTGGATTATTGATTGTTTGATCGTGGTGGGAGTTATAAGGCATTGCGTTACTGTATGTGACGAACAGGAGTATTATGTGATTTTACATGTTTATGTGCAATTTTCACACACTTGCACCTTATGTGATTGTGTAATAGTTCTACTCAACATGTTTGTTGACTGTGTTTCACATGCTTATTTTAGAGCAACTTGAATCGGATCGTCGAGAGAGCGGAACTGAGGAGTACTATGAAGCTTTTACTTAGACTTCATAGTGATTAATTATGATGTACCATGAAAGCCATTATATTTTGTACTAAGCATGTTATTTATGAACTTTAATGTAGTGTTGTATATTTTTCCGGGTCGTGACATAGAGTATGTCCATAAGAAACAACGTGAAAAGGCAGTTGACCTGACAAAATTAGTATGAATATGTGTAGTGCATTATGTTAAAATCATTCATGCTGTGGCCATGAGCCTAGGAGAGCCAGTGAAGGTAGATCACAACACTTACTGGGCTTCTAGGGGGCGCTTCGCCAGAATTTGTGTTCAACTAGAACTCAGCAAACCCCTACAAAGTGCTGTGGATATAAGTGGAAATCTGTTCCAAATAGAATACGAAAATCTACCGGTGATTTGCTTCGATTGCGGTTTAGTGGGTCATCGGAGTGGGGAGTGTCTCGTCTCGTCGGAGGGAGAGTCGAACGGAGAAGAAACCAACGGTCATAAGGGGGAAAAGGAGACAGATTTTGCCCAAAAGCTGCAACAAAGTAGATATGGGGATTGGATGGTTGCCAGAAAAGGACGGCAAAGGCTACAAACTAAGCAAACCAGCAGCCCAAATGGTCAACCTAATTTAGACAACACCTTTAAAGTTCTACAGGACAATTCTGACATACAACAGGAGACCTTGACCCCTTGGACTAGTAGAGCTACTCACATCTCGGACTCCACCCACAATGAAAAAATCAATTTGGTTCAAGCCAAAAATAACAAGACTTCAAAAGCTTCCAGAGTCCAAAACCCCAAATCAAACAAAAAAATGACGGCTGAACGGCAGGCAAACTCCATCCTAGGAATTAATCCCCACCTCATAGAAATTCCTATCACTACCACTGAGTTCGTAACCTCAATCAGGCCAGGCGCTCAACCGGGCTCAGACACACACCACGCAAATCCACCCCTGTTGATCAGGACCCAAATTTCGGACCAAACCTCCCTACCACCAACCTCCCTCACGTCCCAAACACTCTATGCACACGATGTTCCTTATACGGAGTACAAACAACAATCTACCCCAACCCTTGAAGATAATGGACCCATGGAGTGCGACTTATTACGGAATGAATTTACACATCGGTCGTACGACAAGGACCCCCCCTCGTCTGTGGCAAAGAATTGCCTTAGGTGAGAACTTGAGGATCGAGGATCATCCATGGCTGGAGTTCAAACTGAAGGCCCGTCTGAGGAGGACGAAACAAATATGTCGATGCTCGTGGAGGCACACGCTGGTGCAGCAGACTGTGTAGGACGTTCGGGACACACCAGTTGAGTGCCCAGGAACGTCGTACCCCCTTTGACCTTTTCTAATGAAAGTTTTAACTTGGAATTGCCAAGGGGCAGGAAGCAGTAAATTCAGAAGGCACTTTCGTGAATTAATCAGAGACTATCAACCGGATATTGTGTACCTACTTGAGACCAAGGTTTCAGAAGAAAGAGCAGCTAGAATATCCACAAATTTGGGCTTCCCGAACGTTATTAGAGCGCCCACTGTTGGACGGGAAGGAGGAATTTGGCTCCTTTGGGATGAGGAGAGAGTCCCTGTGCACATTTGGGACATTTCAGCACAAGCCATTCATGCCGCTATAGGAACTAGACGGGAGGATAGCTGGATTTGCTCAGGGATTTACGCAAGCCCAAAAGCTTGGAAAAAGGAGGAATTTTGGACGAACATGGAGAGGTTCAGTAAAAACGTCAACTTGCCTTGGATGGCCACAGGGGACTTCAATGACTACACCAGCCCCGGCGAAAAGAAAGGGGGTTGTTTGGTCCAATGGAGTCGGTGCCATAGAATGCATAGAGGGATGGAAAGGTGTATGCTTATGGATTTGGGCTTCCAAGGCCCGGCTTTTACTTGGTCCAACCGCCAAAGGGGAAGAGCACTAATTAGAGAAAGGTTAGACCGATCACTTGCCAACGAAGAATGGAGAATGTCTTTCCCCGAAGCTCTTGTTCTTCATCTCTCACGTACGCACTCCGACCACCACCCTATCCTCACCCTCTGCCACGGTAAAGACCCTATCACTACTTCTAAGCCCTTCTGTTTCGAACTTGCTTGGTTATCTCACCCAAATTGCACTGAGCAAATACAAAGCATTTGGGACCGTGAGTTTAACATTTTGGGCGCCCTTTCTAGCTTACCTCAAAATATGAGGGAATGGAACAAGCGCGTTTTTGGCAATATTTTTCATAAGAAACGTAACCTGAAAGCTAGGCTAGAGGGTGTTCAAAAGAGGCTTAGTGTCACCAATAGTGATTTTCTCTCAAATCTTGAAACATCGCTTCTTGCCGAGTATGATTCTATCCTTCACCAAGAAGAACTACTCTGGTTTCAAAAATCTAGAATAAATTGGCTCCAATTTGGGGATAAAAACACTCGATTTTTCCATATTTCGACCCTGTGTCGTAGAAGGAGAAACAAAGTTAGCACTCTTAAAATTGAGGGTCAATGGCAATCCAATGGAAATGTTATTAAGAATCATGTTTTCGATTACTTTAGGGGACTGTTTGGGCGGGAAGTGAACGACACTTGCTCCTCCTTGAACATGAGCCCTTTTCAACTTCAGCTTTGTGACGAAGTTGTGGCTTCCTTGGCTAAAATCCCGAACATGCATGAAATCCACACGGTGGTCTGTAGCATGCAGCCCTACAAGGCTCCGGGGCCTGATGGGTGCCAAGCCTTTTTCTACCAAAGATTCTGGGATATTGTTGGGCAGTCGGTTTTGGATTTGGTGTCTCAATCCTTTATTAGAGGCAGAATATCGGAAGGGGTAGGTGACTCCTTCGTTTGCCTCATCCCTAAGGTCACGAACCCTTCCCTTGTTTCTGATTTTCGTCCGATTGCCCTGTGCAACACTTTGTACAAGATCATCACTAAAACTCTTGTGCTCCGTTTGAAACCTTTCCTCAACAAAATTGTTAGCCCCTTTCAGAATAGCTTTATCCCGGGGAGAGGGACTCAAGACAATATTCTTGTTCTTCATGAAGTCATGCACACACTCAGAGCCTCTAGAAGCAAGAAGGGTGGCATGGTCATTAAATTAGACTTGGAGAAGGCCTACGATAAGGTAAGGTGGGATTTCCTTGAACAAATGCTTCATTTCTTCAAATTTCCACCTAGAGTTATCCGTTTGATCCTTAGTTGTGTCTCGAGCGCTAAACCCCGCATCTTCTGGAACGGGGAGCCTCTTGAGCCTTTTTCATCTACGTGTGGCTTGAGACAAGGTGACCCCTTATCGCCCTACCTCTTTGTCCTTTGCTTAGAACGCCTTACTTACCGTATCCAAGAAGTGGTCGAAGAGAAAAAATGGCAACCGATCAAAGTGTGTCGTGGGGGACCTCAATTCTCCCACATGCTCTTTGCGGATGACATTGTCCTCTTTGCTAAATCCATAGTCCGAAATGCTCATGTCATCAAGTCAGTCATTGATGAGTTTTGCCAGGCCTCGGGGCTCAATGTCAATATGGACAAATCCAAGGTTCTTTTCTCCCCAAATACCGAATCAAATGTCAAACAGGACATTCTGCGAATACTTAGTGTCGGCTGCACAAATAACCTTGGGAGGTATTTAGGGGTTAAATTTAGTTGGGATAGGAGGGATAACACCTTCTTCACAGGGGTGATTGAGAAGGTTAGAAATAAACTCAGCCCCTGGAAAGCAAGGAACCTCAACTTAGCGGGCCGCACCACCTTGGTTAAATCAACACTGTCGGCTATTCCCATCTACTTGATGCAAACCAATTTGTTCCCATCGAGGACGTGCCATATGCTGGACAAAACCAATAGAGATTTCTTGTGGGAATCCAGTGAGGAGAGGCGGAAGATCCACTTAGTGGGATGGGATAAGGTTATTCGAGCTAAGAGAGATGGGGGTTTAGGCATTAAAGATACTCGCAAGGCCAATATAGCACTTCTTGCTAAGGTGGGATGGAGAATGGTGAGTGATGATAAAAATCTATGGACTGAGATTTTCAAGAAAAAGTATCTAGGGGAGGGAGATATCCTAGACCACTTGCCTAAACCTAATGCATCGAGGATCTGGAAAGGTGTGGTTAGAAGCATAAAAGAGGTGGAGGGAGGTATAAAGTGGCGGATTGGCAATGGCTCAAACATCTCCCTTTGGTATGACATGTGGGCTGGAGGTAAAAAGCTCTGTGAGCAGCTGGAAGCTTTACCTCATCAAGACGATGCTACTACTCTTGTGGCGGATATTATAGGACAGAATCGGAATTGGGACCTTGCTGCACTACGCACAAACCTCCCAACTACGGTTGAACACATGATTCGCAGCACACCTATCCCATTTTTCAGCAGTAAAGAGGATGTGAGGATTTGGGGTGGCACTAGTAATGGTTTATTCACTGTCAAGTCTGCCTATGCTCTCCTTAATAGTGCCCATGCTCAAAGTGTGGGATCTCCCAAGGATTGGAATTGGTTATGGAAGCTCCGTTGTCCGGAGAAACTGAAATTTTTCCTATGGCTTTGCCATCGCAACAGCCTGCCCACGAATGAGTTGAGACACAAAAGAAAATTTTGCGAATCGGACATGTGTATGAGGTGCAATAGACATAAAGAAAACATTATGCATGTTCTGTTAAACTGTCCAGTGGCCAAGGAAACATGGGAGTTCATTGTTAACCCCACAGAATTTGCTCAATTCATGGCGTTACCCGACGGGTCTTGGTTCAAATCTAACATTTCTGCCTCTTTTCGTAACATCATTCTACCTAAGTGTGAGTGGAAATTTATTTTCTTTGCAACCATTTGGTCTCTGTGGTGCTGCAGGAACACCTTTGTCTTCCAAAACCAGCATTCAACCTTAAGGGGAATGGTGGCGCGCATCAAATCACTGGCAACAGATCTGTCGGTCCTTTTCCCCAACCAAGAGCATACGGGCGAAAGAAGGGAAGCTAGTGTCATGTGGAGGAAGCCAGAGAAGGGATGGCACAAACTGAATACGGACGGCAGCTATCGAACTAACATGAATACAGCTTCAGGGGGAGGGCTGATCAGAGACAGCAACGGTCGATGGATCACTGGCTTCTCTTGCTCCCTCGGTAGTGTCTCTATCACGATTGCAGAACTCATGGGACTGCGTGAGGGACTTAGGTGTGCATGGGAAAGAAGACTGGACAGACTGGAGGTCGAAGTCGATTCCGAAGCAGTCTTCAAGCTGGTTACGAGCACAGCAGTAAAGTTACATCCTCTGAAGCATATCATCGAAGACTGTAAATCACTACTTCACAAGCCTTGGATCACTAGGATGATGCACACGAAGAGGGAAGGCAACACCTGCGCCGACATCCTTGCAAAACTTGGTCACAAGTTAAACTGGAATTTTGTTAGATGGGATACTCCACCGCCTGAGGTGGAGGAAGCCTTGCTTACTGAGGAGAACTAAGCCTTCGGTCTCCTCCTAACCAAAAAAAAAAAAATTATGTTAAAATCATAGTATAAGGATTGATATTTGCATAGTTAGGTTAAAATTGTAGAGTATGTTCAAAAAAACTTAAAGTGAAAAGTCAGTTGGCCAATCAAAATTAGTATGAATGTATGTAATATGTTATTTTAAAAAACTAGGGTCAAAATTGTTGAATATGTCCATAAAAAACTTGATATGAAAAGTCAAGGCCAAACTTAATTAGTATGAATATGCAATATTATGTTGAAATCACAATATACGGATTGATGTTTGCAGAAGTGGGTTGAAATTGTGGTGTATATATATAAAAAACTTGATCCAAAAAGTCAATTGGCTAAGCAAAATTAGTATGAATGTATGCATCATATTATGTTGAAATTGCAGTATATAGATCGATGCTTGCAGAATTGGGTTGAAATTGTTGTGTATATCCGTAAAACTTGATTTAAAAAATTAATTGGTGAAACAGAGTTAGTATGAATGTATGCAATATATTATCTCCCAAACTGTAGTTTAGGTTTTGATCTATGTAGTGAATAAAGTTGCAATTACAGTATACAGATTCATGTTTGTATAGTTGATCAAATTGACTGTAATCACCCCGTCAATTGAACAAAATGACTATAAAATTCATCTCGATTGAGAAATTAAACATATTACCCAACTTAATCGATCAAATTGATCATAATCCTAAATTGAGGTTATCGAATTGATTACAATTCCCATCTCAATTGATGAATTTGGGTGGGGCTTAGTTATCAACTCAAATGATCAAAATAAACGTGACCCTTAGTTGAATTGATGAACTTAGACTTTACCCCCAATTTAATGGATGAAGTTAGATATTTTTACTAATTTAATTAATAAAGGTAGACATTACCCTAGTTCAACTGATGAAGTTAGATATTTTTCCAAATTAATTGATGAAATTGGATATTACACCCAATTCAATTGAGGCAATTTGATATTTGTCCTAATTCTATTGAGTCAATTGGACGTTTCTCTCAATTCAATCGCGTCAATTGGACATCTCCCCCCAAGTCAATTGAGTCAATTGGACATCTCCCCCAATTCAATTAAGCTAATTGTACATTTTTCCTAACTCAATCGAGGCCACTAGATATTCCTCCAATTCAATTGAGCCAATTAGGAATTTTCCCTAATTCAATTTAGCCAATTAGACACTTATTCAAATTCAATTGAGTCAATTTTTTGACATTTTCCCCAACATAATTGAGTTGATTGGACATTTGTCCCAATTCAGTTGAGTCAATTATACATTTTCACAAATTCAATTGAGTCAATTAGATATTTATTTCAAATACTTCATTTGTTCCACAATATTTTGTTTAACATACCCAATACTTCAATTGAACAAAATTCTATTGCATTTTAATTTTTTATCATTTCAATTTGGCCAGCCTATATTTTTTTCTAAAATTGTAAATTTCATTAGATCATTTGAATATTTTGAAAAAAAATTCTTTCTATTGCAATTTTGATACTACACATTTCTATTTAAATTCTTCAATATTAGACTTTATATTGCATATCAATTAGAATATTTAATCATAATTTCAGGCTTGAGGACACATAAAAGTTGCATTGCTTTGTGTTTAAAGAATAAATCTTTGTGGAAAAATAATTTCTTAACACCGCTTTTTTTCGTTGAAAAATAGACAACTATAGCTTTCTAATGGTATACGACCACAATTTATTTAACTCCCAATTAAAGCAGTTTTACATGAGAATTCAACCCAAAATCTAAAATATTTTCAATTTTTGAACTGATAATTTGAAACTGGCATTGCTTATTTTTTAAGCATAAATCTTTATAGAAAAGTAATTTCTTAACATCATTTTTAATTGAAAACTAGAACTCCATAGTTTTCTTATGGTATATGGCTAATAATTTATTTCATTCCCAATTGAAGCATCTTTTCATGAGCATTAAACCGAAAATATATCGCATTTTTTGAATAGAGAATTCGAAACTGGCATTGTTTGATTTTTTTAAGTATAATTCTTTGCATAGAAATGATTTCTTACCATCATTTTTTCGTTTTAAACTAGACATCCATATCTTTCTAATGGTATACTACTTTTAATTTACCTGTTTCCCAATTAATATAGTTTTTTGTGAGAAATAGACCCAGAATCTGTTATATTTTTAATAAAGAATTCCAATTTAGCATTGCTGAATTTTTTAAGTATAACTCTTGGTAAAACGAATGATTTCTTAACTCTCTAAAAAAATGATAGTTTAACACTTTTTTTTTTGTTTAAAATAGGCATCCATATGTTTCTAATGGTATATGCGTTATAATTTATTTCATGCCCAATCAAAGCAGTTTTTCGTGAGAATTCAACCCAAAATTTGTCATTTTTTGAAATAGAGAATTTGAAACTAACACTGCTTGATTTTTTAAGTATAACTTTCTGTAGAAAAAAGATTTCTTAACACCATCTTTGTTGTTGAAAACTAGACATTGTAGCTTTCTAATTCTATATGACTCATAATTTATTTCATTCCCGATTGGAGCAATTTTTCATGGGAATTCAATCCAAAATGTGTCAGATTTTTTTACAACGAATTTGAAACTAGTATTGTTTGAACTTTTAAATATAATTCTCTGTAGAAATATGATTTCTTAAAATGTAACTCTTTCTTGGATGGGGAGGATTCTCTAATTTGAAGTTGTGGTATGGGATTCAAGTCTAGATATCCGAACTTTTATCCAACATAATTTGATCCTTTATTTTGTTTTATTAACAATTCGGTCCCATAACTTTAAAAATTGGCACATCAATCAATTTGATTATGGCTTAAAAAGTTTTAGTTTATTGAAAAATCTTATGTTCCAAGTGTGTTATGATAAAAAAATAAGAATTATGTAACTTCTGGAGTCTAGTAACTTGATAGCCAAACAAATGCAAGTAATTGAAATGAGCAATTTTGCTTTTGCTTTTTATACTTTTTTTTAAGACTACCAATCAGACTGTTTGGTTGAATAATCTTTTATTATTGAAAGCTGAAAATTTTTGTAAAGATGTTAATTACATAGCAATTACCAAAATACATAATGAGAGCCCTAAACATATGATAAAACTACAAAGACTCGAGTACGACTTCTTCTAGCCAACTGCTTCAAATCGTCCTTTTCTTCCTCCTTGTCCGCAACTTCGTCCTCACATTCGGCTAAAATATTGAATAACAACAACATTAACAACATGTTGAGTAGCAATTTTACTTAACGCATAAGGTGGGCGTGTGTGCTACGAGCATGCAAATTTTCACATATTGTCATCAAACATAACTCATACAAATTTTCAGATCATAAGAATCATAAAGTGCAACACATTTCTAATGTTTTCCATCTCGACGGGTGGCTACCTTATCTCGCCATGCTGTAAACTCAATTCCAATCAATACTCCCATCCCAACCAAACAAGCCAGTGGTCATATCTCGGGCATATGCCGAGTTTCTTACGACCCACTTCAGTACAAGGAATACTCCGTCCATGCAAGGTGGGATTAGGCAACAATGGATGGTTCATACCTTTAAGACCGGCAAGCCCATTGCCATCCGGCTGAACTCAGCCCCATCCACCCCTATCACATTTTGGGCCCATATAAACAAATTTCAACATATTTAACTCAATTTCTAGCACCATGCAGACTGTTTTTCAGCATTTTGTGCAAAATTTCAGTATAGAACATAAATTTCCAGCTTACATGTTTCAGATTACGAACAGACTTTCCAGCTTACGAAATACTAAAATTTCAGCTTAGAACATACTGAAATTACACACTAAAATTTCCAGCTTTGTGAAATAGGTTTTCAGCTTGTAAATTTCGAATTTCCAACCTTGAAAAACAAGATTTTTCGGCTTTGAAATAGCATTTTCAGCTTTGAAAATAAACAGGATTTTCAGTTGTAAAACTAGAATTTGTAAGTTCTAAGATATAAATAAAACCCTATCATAGCATAAATTATAACTACACATAATACACATAATTTCCAGCTTCACAATTCAGTAGAAATTCACAAATTTCAACATCATCTTGCATAAACACACAACATGCGTCTAGCTAAACTACTATGGAATCCCTTATGACTAAGATAGTAACTAACTTGTAGTTACATCCTACGTCCTAATATGGGAATAAATGTATGAATACTATATGGAAAACTAACTCATGCCTTAAGAAAAATTACTACTCAACATGTTGTTGATGTTGTTGTTATTCAATGTTTTAGCCGAATGTGAGGACGAAGTTGCCGACAAGGAGGAAGGAAAGGGACGATTTGAAGCAGTTGGTTAGAGGAAGTCGTAGTCGAGTCCTTGTAGTTTTATCATATGTTTAGGACTCTCATTATGCATTTTGGTATTTGCTACGTAATAAACATCTTTACAAAAATTTTCAGCTTTCAATAATAAAAGTATTTGTAGCATGTTTCAATAAATAGTCAATAGTTTCGGGTCGTCACAGGTGGGATCATAGTAGGTTGCCAGTCGGAAAATCGGGAGCTAAGTGCTCTGTGGGGCAAAGTGCAACGCGTACGGTAGCCACCGCTTGCGCTTGTGGAGCATATTGATTAGTATTGAGACCACGAGGCCAAATTGTTATATACGGAGCCCATGAGGCAAAATGTTAAGCTCGTAGGGCAAAGTGCTGCATGTGCGGGAGTCGCCTCTTGAGCCCACAGAAGCCACGTCTAGAGTCTCAACGCCTGGCAGATGGTATTGTATTGGCATGTGTGATTTTTGCTAAACACTTCTAGTGTATCTATTGGATTTTGTATTTGATTGAAATATATTTTGGGTTATAAAATCTGTTGTGAAAACCTACTTTTGGAAAAATACCCTCAACTATTTTACTAAGCAAGGAATGAATTTCGAGGACGAAATTTCTTTTAAGGGAGGGGGATGTAATGGCCCTGTACTTCCTACTATTTTAGAATTTATTATATATTATGTTTCATGCAATATTTTAAAAACTATTATATATAGTTTAATGTTTTATGCAATTATTATGTGACTCTTATTTTATATGTGTGAATTATGTGTGCTTTCATGATCAAATGTGTATTTGCTCTATATGCATTTTAGCAATATGATATTTCTTTATTCCATAATTATTAATATGTCGCTATTATTATTCTAATTATTATTATTATTATTATTTAAAATAGACTATATTTATAATAATATCATTTATTTTCAAGATTGATATCATACATACTATTCTTGAAATTTAACTCTATTTTATCATTATTTTTAAAAATAGATACATACTTATTTTCAACATTAAAAGATTATTCAAATAATTATATATATATATATGAGCATCTTAAGAAAATATACAATATATATAATAATATATACACACTCATATTTTTTATAAATAAATACAGCATTGTAATTTCTATAAAATAACGCTACTTCTTCAACAAAACTACCTTTTAAAAAATTGTAAAATATATTTGTACATATATATATATATATATGCACGAAAATTATACATATATATTGATAGTTTCATATATATATATATATATTGTATGATTTCACACAAAGATATTTTTCTAAGATTATTCTTAAACTTTTACACTTGTATGGTTCTTGTTAATTCTTGTAGCAATATTTCTTGAAAATGTGAACTTGCATGGCTCATATTTACTTAGGGGATGATTCATACACTTAGGGCACATCTAAGCATATTTAGGGTGACACTTAAGTGCATGAATTGAACTATTTCATTAATTACCCAACTTAGGTGTAAAGAATGCATTAAATGAAAATTGACCTTAATAATAAATAACTCTATTTCACATGCTCGACACTATAAATAGAGGTCCTCATCCTCCATTTTTTAGCACATACATAACACACACAAATCCAGCCTAAAACACTCCACTCACACTCATCTTACCCTAAACACACAAAACACTTCATATTTACAATAAATCTTCTACCCACATATATATATATATATACATAAACCCTTATTTTTACATACATATATACCTATTAGCCCTCTATATATCCCATTAATTCCATAAAACGCTCTTGAAAAGGTAGGAGTTTCCTTAATTGCATAAGTTAGCTTCTAGTTCTAGTTTTACATTTTGCTGTCATGATTTTATGCTAAATATTATGTGACTATGTGCACATATGACACATGCTCACCTTATGTGATTAAGTAAAATTTCTACTCAACCGTCGTATTGACGTGTGTTATGAATATTTTTTTTTTGAAAAAAATGCTATAGTCCACCAAGAGGAAGGCACGACCGGGCATTACAAAGCTTTTGATTTGATAGAGTTATTTATGATTTTTCTAAGTTGTTCTAAACTTTTTGTAAAACTATTATTTACTCAAAATGTTATTCTTGTGTAAAAGGGTATTTCACACTTTTAGTACGTTAAAGCCACGACTTATTGCGTTATATTAACTTTTGTTATTTTCGTTGTAGTACTAAAAGGTACTATTTTATGAAAATTATGTACTCTTATTTTTGGAAAAGCTATTTTATTGTTA
Source organism: Petrea volubilis (assembly GCA_026212405.1). Lineage (NCBI taxonomy): Eukaryota > Viridiplantae > Streptophyta > Magnoliopsida > Lamiales > Verbenaceae > Petrea > Petrea volubilis. The sequence continues at coordinate 10,174,738 of CM047877.1, forward strand.
ATAAAAAAAGAAGGGTATTTTCCGGGTCATGACACAGACACACTCAATGTGTTTGAAAAATAAAAATGAGATATAATTTAATTATAAACTTGAATTTTAATTATTCTGACAGAAAACGATAATATTCAAAAATAATTCAGCGAACTATTCTACTAAAATATAATTTCATTTTCGAAAACATATCACCCAAATTTCGCAGGAATTTGGTATCAGAGCCGCTTGCCAGCCGGAATACCGGGAGCTAAGTGCTCTATGGGGCAAAGTGCTATGCATACGGGAGCCACCGCTTGAGCCCGCAGAGCAAATGTAATGTCTTGCGCCCACGAGGCCAAGTGCTATGTATTGAAAGTCTTGAGCCAATGAGGCCAAGTACTATATGTCTTGAAAGTCTTGAGCCCATGAGGCCAAGTACTATCTCTTGAATGTTTTGAGCTTGCGGGGCAAAGTGCTACGTGTGCGAGAGTCACCTTTTGAGCCCACAGGAGCCACCGCTAGAGTCCCGACGCCTGGCAGATGGTATTGGTATGTGTGACTTTTGCTAAAAACTTCTGGTGTATCTATTGGATTTCATATTTGATTGAAATATATTTTGGGTTCCAAAATCTGTTGTGAAAACATATTTTTGGAAAAATACCCTCAACTATTTTACTAAATAAAGCTGAATTTCGAGGACGAAATTCTTTTATGGAGGGGAGGATGTAATGTCCCGGTACTTCCTACTATTTTAGAATTTATTATATATTATGTCTCACGCAAAATATTTAATATAAAATCTTTTAATTCTTGAAATTTTTATGATTTTGGAATTTTATTCTTTAAAATTACTTTATAACTTAGACCTTAAAGTATTAATTTTGAATGGTGATTATTATTTTTGGAAAATTTATTTAAATACATATTTTAGGTTTGCATTTATTTTGTTTTCGAATTTTATAAATAAAATTATACAATTTTCGAATTTTATAAATACAACATTATATTTTCTAACTTTATATGTATAATTTTCAAATTTTAATTATTTATAAACATAATTTTCGAATTTTAATTATTTATAAACCTAATTTTCGGATTTTAATTAAATGATAAATATAAAGTCTAGATTTTTAGTATATTTTACAATTGTTTTGCAAGAATATACCCTCCAATACATATATATACTTGGTGATTTATATATCTACATAAACACCTACATATCCACATACATACATATATATATACTAGGTTATCTATAAATCACCTACATATCCACATACATAGATATATATATATATATATCTACATAAACACCTACATATCCATATACTAGTGATGTGTATATATAAATGTCCATATAGAATATATGGTTATCTATTTATTTTGTTATAATATTAGTTATTTCTTCTTTTCTCCTCTATAAATAGATCCCAACTCCAACCCCATTTTCATCCCAAAATCCCGCCTAAAAATACACCCCCACTTTCACTCTACTTTTAACACCCAAAACACTTCCTTTTTATAGTCTATCTCCCACCCACATATATATATACAAACCTTTCTATTTTCATCCATATATACCTATTAGCCTTCCATATAGCCCTTTATATACCCACTTTTTCCTAAAAAAACATTTGAAGGTAGGAATTTTGCTTGATTCCATAAGTCTAGTTGTTTATGCTTGCATCTATGTTTAAAATACTCCTTAAGTGTAATTTATATGCTCTAGTTTATGTTCATACCTTATTATGTCAAGTATATGCTCTCCTAAAAACATAAAATTGTGATCTTTGTGAGAAATTATGTGATTATGTTAACCTAAACACACACCTTCACCTTATGTAATTAAGTAAAATTTCTACTCAACAGTTGTGTTGACGTGTTATGAACACGTTTTTTCTAGGCAAAAACATTCTAATCCATCAGGAGGAAGGCACCGGGAGGGCATTACAAATCTTTTATTTAGCTAGAGTTATTATTTTCACTTGTATAGCAACTTTTGTGCAATTACGATTTCACTATATTGTACTAAATTTCTATATTATTATATATTTGCAATGAAAATATTCACCGTTGCGCGTTTCAGTCCAACATATTTTAATAAAATAAAAGGATATTTTTCCGAGTCGTGACAAATTTCACTATATGTTGCTTGGGCAGGGTTTTTTTATTTCATTTTCAAAAACATATCACCGGAATAGGAATTCCATTGGATGTTGTTTGGGCAGGGCCGATGGAGTTCTGCTAGAAAACTTCTTGTCATAATGTTCCATATAAATTCCGCCAAAAATAAAAAGCGATGTAGGATTATCCGACGGATTTTTTCTATCAAAATTCCGTTGGATTTTCAAGATTCTTATGCAATTCCATTGGTTTCAAAATTGCAAGTTTTTTTAACAATTTTTTCTAAGGTTTAATTTTCAATTTAGGGATAATTGGTCTTGTAATGTGTGTATTGATGTTTGGTTTTGAATGCTTTTGCCCAAATTAAAAGGCCTCTAATTTTCAGGGTTTGTGTTAGAAATTTTCAAGTAAAACTATAATGGAAGAAATCCATTATTCTTATTGCGTGTCTTACTCTAGTGTTCGATGGTGTTTTTATCGTTAAATACATGAATTTCATTAAGATTTTGGAAAATGTGGTGGAATGTCAGTTACGATTTATGAGATTTAGTATTTATTTGGTGAAATTTTTCGAGATTGATGAAATTGTATTTTAATGTCTTTGCTTTCATGTTTTTTATTTGTTATGTTATTTTTGATTTACAGTAAATATATAAAACTTAGAGTTAGAGACTATTTGGACTGAAACTATTTCGACAAAGGCTTGGTTACCACATATCTTTGCTTGTGTTGTTCAAATAAATCTAAATTGGTCTATCACTACTAGAAAAAACGGATTTAGCCACGGATTTTGGAAAAAATCCGTGGCCCAGAAAATTAGCCACGGATTTTATCCATGGCTAAAAGTGGCGTGGCTAACGTTAGCCACGGCCTTACTCAGCCACGGCCAGGCCATGGCTAATCCGTGGCCAATTTGGCCACAAAATTTTGGAAAATTTAAGGTCGTGGCTAATCTGACAAAAAAATAAAATAAAATAAAATAAAACTAACAGACCCCCCCCCCACCGACCCCCGAACCATGCCCACCCCCCAAAGACCAGGTCGTGGCTAGCCCGTAGCTAAACCACTTTGGCCTTATTAGCCTAGTTATTTTACACTTAAATATTGTAAATTATCAATAACAATTATACGTTGTTGAATTATTAATAAAACTATATTATAAGTTATGACAATTGATCAATTATAAACTTTCAAAATCAGGTAATTAACTCTTATATATAAACAACTAACAATAAACGATGAAATGGACTGATTAGGAGTATACTTATATACTTATATATGTAGTATAATCCAACATTTATTGTGTTAATATAATAAAATGGTAAATTAAATCTAAAGAAATTATTATGAAAGTTAAGTTGTATATTAACTCAATAGAACATTATAATATCGTCAAATAATTGAAACAATCATTCGACATTGGAATTGATATTGAAATAAACATTTTAATATATCAATCATCTATATAAATATATATCAGTGTATTATATATCTAATATATGCTATATATGTACATATATATATGATATATATACATCTAATTATATATAAAGACACATGTATATAAGTATATCTAATCTTATATGTATGTAATATATCGAATCATTTATTATATATATATCAATATATATATATATAAGTTAAGTATAGCAAAAACTAATTATTAAATAAAAAGTTAAAGTGGTGTAGTGGTTTAATATTCTAACTTCAATTAAGAAGTCAAGAGTTCAAACCAATACTTAGTGCCAAAAAAAAAAAAAAAAAACTTGGCCATGTATTTTTAGCCACGGTCTAGCCGTGGCTAATTTAGCCACGGCCAGTGGCTGTTAGCTACGGCCAGACCGTGGCTAAAAATTGACGGCAAATTTCGTGCCAATTTTAGCTACTAAAAATAGCCACGGCCAATCCGTGGCTAAGTTTTTTTCTTTTTTTTTTTTTTAATCCGTGGCTATTAGATGTTTTTCTAGTAGTATATAGTATGTCATTGATTATGTATGGCTAAAAAATCATACATTGTTGTGCTCCATCACATGGAGATGAATGATATGTTACATAATGTTGTTTGAGGTCAGTCCTATCAGAAGGATGTATTAACGATATTAGGAATGTAATTAAATTAGGAGATGTATAACCCTCTCGATCGGGATATAGTAGGCATAGCGTTAGATGGGATATTAATTAAATCTGGAAATGATGTGCTCAAAATATTTGATGTTAATTATGTTATTTTTTAATTAGATTCTTAGATATTTTATATTTAATATATTTGTGGTGTTGAGAAGGTATGTATAGGTATTAGAAGTTGTTATATGACTCTTAGGAAATATGACAACCATTATGACGGTGAGGAGTGTGAGAATATGGGAGGCATGATGTTGAAACGTTTATATGTTATGATATTGAAAAATATGATAATTATGTTGGTAACTTAGAAATATCTTTATTTGCTTGAATATATTTTGAATTATGATGTATGAGAAGTTGGTAAATACTATCTTTTATCGAGTGAGAATTAAGAATTTTTTTGGCTTATCTTTAGGTTTGTTTATATTTAGTTTGTTTGTGATGTTGAGAATTATGAGTGAAAATTAAGTATGTAAAGGTATGTATATGTATAAGAAGTATGAGACTAATGCTATGGTTTTTATAATATGCATGTGAGGTATGTTTATTTTTTGAGTTTTGAAAGACAAGTATGTCTATTTATGAGAAGTTGGTAAATGATACTTTGAAATATATTTGTGTTATTTGTGTATGACAAGTATATATGTTTTTGTTGAAGATACATATTACCAAGACAAACACAGGAGCATGATATATATATTGTACAATAACAAACATATGATTCCAGTCTCGATACTAACTAGACACAAGACACAAAGTTAATAAAATACAGATCTGCAAATCCAGATATTGCTCGAGATCAACAACATGTCTAATACAAAATACGGATGTGACTTCAATACATGTATGATTCCTATTATACAACACAAATGTGCGAAACCAGCAAAGTACAAATACAACTAATATTAGAATAATGATAAACAAAGAACCAGATGCCAAGAAAATAGAAGGTTTCCTACAGAATACCTACAAAAAGTTTCATTGCAAAATCATACGGATTTCCTATGGAATTCCTACAAAATTCATGAAACTATAGATTTGTTGTTAATATCTTCCTATTTCGTAGATAAATTTGGCGCACACTTGACACGAATATTGATGCTTTTTTTTCCTACAAAAATGTGAGGGAAGTTTCCCTCAAAAATATGGATTTGTGAGGGAATTTTTTGTCAGTCAGTTTTTCAATTTTTTTTATTTATTTCGTTTTGTGAGGATTTTGTAAGTTAAATGGCTAAGGAAATATTTCCTTGGTAATTTTTTTTCTTTTTTTTATTTACCTTCAAATTTACTAAGGAAATTTTCGTTGGTCTTTTTTTTAATTCACTTTCAAATTTGCTAGAAAAAATTCAGTGAAATGCTAAATTTGTCAAGTCAAATGCTAAATTGTACAAACTAATGATAAGTAAGAAATCAATAAAATTAGAAATTAATAAATGATAATTTTATAATAATATGTTAAGTAAAACAAGGGAGCATATTAATGAAATAATACATTGGCTTGCGCAGGACATTATTAGTACTACCATGAGTTTGGCCTTCTTTAATTGGGTTTATTTTTTTCAAGAAAAAAATATATATATTGTTATTCTGTTGGTTCCCTTGGCAATTTGTTGGAAACTATATATGTGACACTTTTTTTGAGGGACATCTTTCCATAGGAATTCCGTCGGTTTTCCATGAGAAATACAAAAAAATCCGTCAGTTTTTTCTGTAGGTAATCTTCTGTGTTCTTGTAGGGCCAGTTTGTTAACTTGTCTATTTCAACTATTAGTAATGGAAAATATCACTCCATACTTGGAAATATCGTTTTGAACATCTGATAACTTCCAACAACAGCTAGCAACGTTTCAGGTAACAACCAGAAACGTGCCAATCAAATATAGTAGTTTATATGATTAGGGCCAGCAGTAGATGATGCATAAATGTCTTGTAACAAATTATTTAAGTTTGAATTTTGAATTTCAACTAAGTTTATAGCAAGTACCAAACAAAGTTCCTGCAAAAATATAAGATTGAGACAAGCCTAACACCCTCAACCGAAGCGAGGTTAGGCGAGCGGTAGCGCATGTGTGGTATTTTCACTATGCAGGTACGTAGTTGATACTTTGACAAGTAACCAACACATGACCACATAAATACATAAATTGTCCTAGTTAAAAATTCAATGTGGAATACAACATAGGCTACAACACTCATTTTTATGCATTACTTATTTCATAATATATATTGGTTTTATTTTATAAATTCAGCCATGCATGGCATCCATCCACGAATGAAACACCCATAAATATCAACATATAGATATATCATTTCAACAGTTTTAAATGATACGAGAAAGTGTTATAGTTATGTTTAAAAAGCGTGTTATTTTTTCATGAACCTATAGTAAATTAGAATTCCAAAGTATATTAGAATATTGTCATTGAGTATGCATTCTTTTTTTCTTTTTCTTTTTTTTTTTGGAAAGTTGTTGGAATTATGAGTATGCATATGTTTGTGTAAATGATGTTTTGGAACTTGTTTGCGGAGTGGATCCCCTACTCCATAATAGTACATCATCTCCTGCCCCACGCTCTGGATTTGCGACACGTGTAAATCTTGAAAATTTACTTTCCAAATTAAATAATTGAAAAAATACAATTAATAGAACTAAACATACTTTTGGTAAGTAAATTTTCAAGATTTACACGTGTCGCACATCCAGAGCGTGGGGCAGGAGACGGGGCACTATTATGGGGTAGGGGATCCGGTCCACTTGGAGATGACTTGTTCCCGTCACTAAATCCGCCCGCGAATTTTTCTGTGGCTCAAGCATCACCATGTCCTGGCAGCGCCACAAATAGCCAAAAGAAATATCTGTCACCCTTTTTGTTGCTAGGCCGTTTAGCAACAAATTTTCAGCTAAATTCATTGCTAAAAGGTAGATTTCTAGTAGTAGTTGAAAATGTTAAAGTTTGGGGAGATAAGAATGTCGATAATGTTGAAGTTGGGGTGGATCATAATGTTGATAATGAAGTAGCTGGGCTAGAGGACACATGTAATGCAATGTTAAACAGTATATTTCAAGTAGTTGATGATGTTAAAGATGGGGTGGACCAACATGTTGATATTGTTGATGTTGGCATGGATCATAATGTTAATAATGAAACAACTAGGCTAGAGGTGATAGGTAACGGGATTAGAGATGCAGCTAGATTTGGGAAAGGTGATAGCGTAAGCTTGAATAAGGGTGAGATGATGCATGCATTAGGGGTTTGATAACAGTAAGGAGGTGGAGTTTAGTTATGAATGATTGGAGAGTGATGGTGATAATGTGTGTATGGGTGGTACTGTAAAGGTGTAAAACCGCCTTGGCTAGCCTACAAGCCCAGTGACCTAATCCGACTTAGGTTTAGGGCTGCCAATAGGTCGGGTTTGGATCAAATCAGAAAAATGCGAATTCGAATCCAATAAGCCTATTTAGTGTCCGAATCCGACCGGAATCCTATAGGATTTACATTCATTTTAATTGAGTCTGAATCCAAGAAAAAATTCGAAACCCGATAGAAAAATCCGACCCAATTGGCTATTAAAAATTTTGAAACTTTAAAATCAAATAAACAATAAAAAAAATTATTTCTCATGTAAAAAATAAAATTTAAATAAGTAGAAATTATTTTATAATATGTATAAAAACTATACTTATTTTTTGATAAAAATAACTTTGAAAAATATAAAAAAAGTGTACTAAGTCACAACTCGGAAAAAATACCCTTTTATTTTATTAAAATATGTTGGACTGAAACGCGCAATGGTAATATTTTCATAGTTGTATAAATAATAATTTTCACATAAGATTTGTACAAAATACAAGAGTTACAATTTTAAAAAGAATAGAAAAATAACTATATTGTGTAAAAAGCTTCCAAATGCTCCTACTGCGCCACTCTGCTTCGCTATCTCATTTCTTTCTAAAAATAGTCACATTAAGAAGAATCAACACAACGGTTGAGTAGAAATTTTACTTAATCACATAAGGTGCTCGTGTGTATAATATGTACACATAGTCATAATATCTCACATAATATTTCACATAATATTACCTTTCGAGTCACTTATTAGTGACTCCCTTGTGTCTCCCACAGTACAATATTCCAAGCCGTTCATAACATTAATCCCAATGTTCCATCCGTCCACATCAATTCCATCCGTTCACATCGGTGGTCATATCTCGAGACTATGCCAATTTCCTACGACCCACAACCAATACATGGAACACTCCGTCCATGCAATATGGGATTAAGACATGGATGGCGAGAACCGTTTTAAGACCGGCAAGCCCATTGTCACCCGACCGAACTCTAGCCCCATCCATTCCGAAGCACATACGGGCCCGACATGCGCAAATAAAGTTTTTCATATATTTTCACATTATTTCACATAAGGAATATTTTTCCATACTTATAACTTTAAATATAAAAGCATACTAAAAGCATATTTTGGAATAATACACATACATGCTTTCATATTAATACTATGAACAAAAAATATAAATATAACTACAAACATACTTTCTAATAACTTGTAGTAGCATAATGAAGCATAATATCATGATAGTAAAAGGATAAACTAGCACTAGAAATTAACTTATGTAATTAAGCAAAATTCCTACCTTTTTCCAAAAGTGATTTATAAAAGTAGGGAGAATATATAAACGGCTACTAATGTATATATATATTTATAAGTGGTGGGATAGGCATATATATATGTATATATGTAGGTTTTCAAAGATGTAAGAAGAAAGTGAGGTTTGGAAAGGATTTTGTAAATGTAAGAAGGTATATATATATATAGAGAGAGAGAGAGAGAAAGGTTAATATGTCTATATATATGGTTAGAAAGAGGGGTTATTATATATATATGTGTGTGTGTGTGTATATAGGAAGGTATACTAATAATATAGTGTGATATATATATTGAAAGTGCAAAATTTTGGGGGTGTGTGGGTTATAGGCGGGATTTGTGTTGTGTGTGTGAAAAAAATAAAAACATGCCTCCCCTATTTATAGTGTTGAGCATGTGAAATAGATTTATTTAATATTACGGTCAATTTTTATTTAATGTAATTTTTACACCTTGGTTGGGTAATTAATAAAATAATCCAACTCATGGACTTAAGTGGCACCCTAAATATGCTTAAGTGTGCCCTACATTGTATGAATCATCCCCTAAGTAAATATGAGTCATGCAAGTGCACATTTTCTTGAAATATTGTTGCAAGAATTAACAAGAACCATGCAAGTGTACAAGTTGAAGAATCATCTTAGAAAAATATCTTGTAAGATATTTTAATAACATAGTAACACAAAATCAAATAAAATCAAATAAAATTTGATAAAATCTGATTTTTATTGTCCTAATCTTATAAAATCTGAAATCATGTCTTTATTTAATTAAAAATTCGAATTTGTATTTACTCATTTTTGTAAAAATCGAAAATTAGGGTTTTAGGGCATAAAATCCGAAAATTCATAATTAATTTAGAAAAATCCAAAAATCATGAAATTTAGTCTTTATAAATCTAGAATTATATGTATATTTCCCAGAAATTAAAAATGTTTTAGTTATACTTTTGAAAATTGCAATTTAGGACATAGAATTTCGAAAATTGTGTTCTAAAATTCAAAAATTAGCATTTTACCGTTCAAATTGTAAATTAACCTCAAAGTCATTCTAAAATTTGAAAATAACAAACAATAATGAAATTTTCAAGAAGCATAATGTTTTATATTAATTATTTACATAATAAGGATTACCGGGTCGTCACATTTTATAAGTTATAATGGTTTGGATATTATATTATATTTAAAAATCTTCACTAACATTATATATGTAAGGTTGTTAATATAATAAAAAGTATTATTATAGTTCGGGTTCGGATCTTTAATGGATCGGACTGCTTGATTCCAAATCCAACCCATTTATTTTGGATTACGGATATTTGCTATCGGATCTGACCAATCGAATATTTTAATCAATCGAATATGCTAAAATTCAGATCGTATTCGGATTCGGATTAAAATCCACTGCATTGACAGCCCTACTTAGGCCCCGACTCATGAATAGTACAAAGTAGGTTGGGCTGGTTTAAAGGTGTTTTGGTGGGCTCCTATTGAGCTTGTTAGGGCAAGCTCATATAAGCTCAGAGCCAAGCTCGGGCCTAGTATATATACATACATATATATATATATATAATTATTAAATCACCTAGTGGGTCTAATAACTAATTTGGTTTTAGTTTCTCCATTCTCATCTCTAATTTATTTCTCTTTTTTTTTTCTTTGACCCAATATTTGCACATAAATATGCAAAGCAATGATAGCTCACATATGTAGGAATTGAACTAATGACCTCATTCATCACAAGATCTGATCCTTAATATTTAACCAAATAATCCTTTGTATCCTTAATTCTCTCAATTTTAATATATTTCAGTTATTTTTTTGTTTCACTATATTATATAATTGTAGATTTTCTCAATATGTATATCTCTCGATCAGTTAAATTCTCAATTTCATTTATTTATTTCAATTATCTCAACTATTCTTCAACTTCACTATATTCTACATTTATAAATTCTCTAATTTATAAATTTTACTCCATCGACTCAATATGAAAATACTAAAAATACTAAGTAGGGTTAATTACTCTTACATCCCTTCGAAAAATGCCAAATTATAGTTGGTACCCATATTTTTTTTTAAAGTATGACAACGATTTATCCTAAATTAAAATAATATAACAATTGGACCCCATTCTGATAGGGTTCCAACAAACGTCATGAATGATATTCCAATAATACCATGTGTTGGATTTTTCCACATTTATTTCCTAATGTTGCCCTCCGTAACATAAATTCCTAGAAGGGATGTCTTTGTAATTTTCAAAAAATTTTTAAAAGTCAATATTTTCATCTAAATAACCCAAATATATTTCCATTTCTCACACCGAAATCAATTCTAAAAATCCTATCATGTTAGTTTCACATAGGTCCTGGGACAAAAGCGCAACGGAATATCAAAATTTATTTAAAACATATAACATGTAAATCCTATCATCTCATACCTATTATGACGTAGATCTATTATACAAATTAAAATTACCAAATCATTTATTTGGTTGAGTAATTAATTACTTTAGCACTCTTGTTGTCATAGGGCAAAGAGCGTATTCAAATACGCGATTCACGTTCCCGAATTGTCACGAACGATTCGTGCTTTTGTAGGAATCCAATTGTCTTCCCTCCAAGTGTATCCACACGTTAACCGCACCACGGGTTTAAAACCTATGAAAGACTCGAACTTTAAACCGTAGTGTATATGAATCTTTATACTAACTCTTTAGTATATAGGGCTATAAAAAGGGTGGATATTTTCTAACTTGTTCTTAATTTATTGTTTATGAATTAACCATAAATCACGAACAAAAAAATGAATCGGAGAGAAATTCGTAGAAAAGGAAAAAGAGAAACAAGACAAACTATTTTATCTTCTATATTTTGTATGTACAATGAGGACTACATAGGGAGGTATTTATAGCCTCTCCCATTCACATATCCTTGCGGAAGAAGCATTCCCAATTGTACTTGATCTCTTACTGTTTAGTCCAAATTGTAATTGATTTCTTTTTATCTCTTATTCCTAGAATTCATCTTTTAACTGTAAGATTTATCTCATAGTCTTATAGTCAAATTGAAATTTTAGAATTAAATTGAAATGTTAAATTAATTAAATTCTAATTCCAATTTAATTCCCAAATGAAAATCATATTTCAATTTGGTATTTAATTAAAATCTTATTACAATTTAGTTCTTAAATCAAAATCCAATTTCAGTTTAGTTCTAAATTGAAATCTTATTTCAAGTAATAAATTATTCGAAATCAAATTTCAAATTAATTTCATCAATTGATTCTTAATCAACAAACTCCTAAATCAATTTCCTCAAATTGATTCATATCCACCAATTAATGAGATAGGACAATTGAATTAGCCCTCAATTCAACTGATCTCATTAATCAAAACACTTTAATTGATCACTATTAATTAATTCATATATTTAGGTGCTTGGTCAACTATTATGTGTGACCCTTTAGGTTCACTAAGCGATTAGCGACAGGTTTGCATCTGAAGCAATATTTTAGATCATAAAATTATCTATGATTAATTAAACTCCTTTAATTAATCACCATTTTATTAGAACCCTTTTTAATTAATGGTCCTATCTATTGTGGCCGATGTCTTGCAACAAGTCCATGAATACCTAGCCAATAGATGCAGTATTAGCGCAAACCTTTCTACTTATGAGTTACCCTACAAACACGATCCCTTCATTGTCTAATTTCCTGATTGAGGTCTAGGGAATGAGTTTTGGAAAATCCTACTAACCTCAATGCTTATAATGCTTTGCAAGTAGTCCATTTGACAATCGACTTAGAAAACTCATTCTCTAATCATTGTCCTCTACCTTGCGCAAGGATTTTGGTGGACTAATTACAAAAGAATATATGGAATACACACTCGCTCAACTAGGTAATCAACGAATCCTTTATTGACTTTTACTAGTCTCCATATTGGGAGACCTATACCCAACATAGGAGCACGAAGACTTGCCATGAAGCCGACACCTATATCAAAGTATAAATTTCCATATACAAGACTACTATGAAATCTCAAGTCAAGGACTAGGTAAAGCACATCATAAGCTTGGAAACATTCCTAATTCTTTTATTCCCATTTAGGAGTTTCCATGTGGGATCCTCAGTGAACTCATTCCCTAATGAGCACCCATTTATGCATACGAGTGTCACTACACTTGATGCCTATAAAATAAGACATCATCCCATTTGAGATACGTCATAAATGCAAGTCTTTTACTGAATCAAGTTGATACCCTAGTCTCAATTAGACTCAATGACTTGGAGTAATTCTAATCACGCCTTAAAGACTTGTTTCAAGACTTCCATCTCCATGCGAAGTCAAGTCTCATAGCTTAAATGTGATCGTAGAGATTCAACTACATACAGTAAATATAAATAAATAATATAACTAATGTTATGCTATAAAGATGGCCAAAAAGTATAAAACTTTCAATTTATTGTTTAATCGAATAGACTGTTTGATACAAAGGATAATTAATAATCTTCCACTTGCCCTAAAGCCAATTGCCTATAGTCCTAAGTCCCATCTTTCCAAGATGTACTTCAAAGACCTTTCAGCTAAGAGGTTTAGTCAATAGGTCTGCTATATTTTTCGCCGACGTGACTCTATCCATTCTTATGTCGCATCTACCAATGACCTCTCTAATCAGGTGGTATCTCTTATTATGTGCTTGGATCTTTGATAAGATCTTGGTTCCTTTTCTTGAGCAATTGCACCATTGTTGTCACAAAAGACAACTACTGGATCGGCTATGCTAGGAACAACATCCAACTCTTGGATGAAGTTTTCATCCGAACACCCTCTTTTTGCCACTTTGGTAGCAGCAATGTGCTCTGCCTCAGTGGTTGAGTTGATCGTGGTTTCTTGGTTGGTATAATACACATCTTGAAACGGATTTTGAGTCGTTCACATATGATTGAAAACTAGAATCGATCAGCCCTTGAGTTTCAATTCTCCATTCCCGCCATAGACAAGGAACAACCATTAGTTCTCTCAAGTACTTTAGGATTGTCTTGATCGCAGACCAGTGACTTTCACCAGGGTTAGATTGGAATCGACTAGTTACACCTAAGGCATATGCGACTTTCGGTCTACTACATAACATAGCATATATTATGCTTCCAATTGTGGATGTATAGGGTATACGAGACATGTTTTCCCTCTCTTCGTCAGTGTGCAGACATCGACTTAGAGAGAGCGATCCCATGTCTCATGGGCAAGAATCCTCTCTTTGATTACTCCATATTGAATCTCTTCAGTATTTTATCTATGTACGTGGATTGTGAGAACCCGATCATTCTACTTTAACTATCTCTATAAATCTTGATGCCTAGAACAAACGAGGCTTCTCCTAAATCCTTCATGGAGAATTGCGTGGACAACTAGGCTTTCGTTGACTTCAAAGAGTCTATCTCATTCCCAATGAGAAGTATATGATCAACATAAAGCACTAAAAACTGAAAGGCCCTCCCACTAGCTTTCTTGTAAATGCAGGGTTCATACATGTTTTTGATAAAGCTAAACATTTTGATTGTCTCATCAAAATGCATATTCCAACTTCAGGACACCTATTTGAGTCCATAAATAGATCTCTGGAGTTTGCAAACCTTTTGCTCACTACCGTTAAATATGAAACAACTTGGTTGCTCCATGTAGATGTCTTTATCAATATCTCCATTGAGAAAAGCCATTTTCACATACATTTGCCATATCTCATAATCATAGTTCGCAGCTATGGCAATCATTATCCGAATGGATTTAGGTATTGTGACTGGTGAAAAGTTCCCTCAAAGTCTATTATAGGTCTTTGAGTGTAGCCTTTTGCTACCAATCTAGCCTTATAGGTCACTACCTCTCGATTGGCTCCAAGCTTAAACTTATAGATCCACTTGCAACCAATAGGTATAATGCCCTCAGGTGGATCCACCAAAGTTCATACTTTGTTGGAGTACATGGAGTCCATTTCGGACTGCATGGCATCTTGTAATTTCCCCGAATCTATGTCTAAATAGCCTCATCATAAGTTTTTGGATCACTATCTGTTTGACCAGTTTCCACTAAAAGATTTAGTCGGCTAGGCACTTTAGGTCCTTTTGGATCTCCAAGGGGATGCATTTATTGCTTCGGTTTCAACTTGTGATGGTACTTGTACTGCTTGTAGGATTGAAGCCTCTTATTGAATTTCATCATGATATACAATCTCGCCATTTCTATCTAATAGAAATTCTCTTTCCGAAAAGACGTCTCTCAAAACGAATACCTTTCGTTCTGTTGGATCATAGAAATAATATCCTATTGAATTCTTAGGATTTCCCACAAAGAGCATAAGATTTATTTGGAATCCAACTTATCTCTCACTAACTTCTTAACGCAAGTAGGACACCCCAAAATCCTCAAGTAAGAATAAGAGGGTGGCTTTCCATGCCATATCTCGTATGGCGTTTTGGGCAATACCTTGGAGGGTACTAAGTTAAGTATCCTCGTGGCGGTTTCTAGGGAAAAACCCCAAAAACATAGAGGAACGGTTGTGAGACTTGTCATGGACTGCACAATATCTAATAAAGTGTTATTCCTTCATTCGGAAGCTCGATTGAGTTGGGGTGTGCCGGGCAAAGTCTATTGCAAGAGAATCCCATTCTCTCTTAGATAACCTAGGAATTCGTCACTTAAATATTCACTACCTCAATCTAATCGAAGCACTTTTATTTTTCAACCCATTTGGTTCTCAACCTCACTTTTAAGTCCTTGAACTTTTCAAAAGCCTCAGATTTATGCTTTACCAAATATATATACTCGAAATGGCTAAAGTCACCAATGAACGTGATGAAGTGTTGAGATCCGTCTCAAATACTAACACTTAGTGGACCGCGTACATCAATGTGGATCAAATCCAATGGATGTTTGGTTCGCTCAACTTGCCCTTTAAAAGGGGATTTTTTTTCATTTTTCCCTTAAGACAAGATTCATAAGTGGTTAATTCCTCTAGTTCTTCCAAAGAGAATAAACCTAAGGAAGTTAACTTGTTGATCCTATATTTGGAAATATGTCCAAGAATACATACCCCAAACTCTATATCTAGCAACATTTTTACATGTATTTCTGATAAAATTTAAAATTTCACCCCTCAAAAATGGTAAAAATATTTTTTTATATATTCTAAAAATTTGATTTCACCATATAAAAGTTTCTAACATTGCCAATGACTGTAACAGAACAAGTTGATAAGAGGAAAACAAAATTAATACCATGAATTGTCAAAATATATCAACAATGATCACAAACTCAATCCAGGAAGAGTCAATAGTATGCATCTCAGACTTGACATGGAGCAATTAATTTCACCATTTTGTGTAAGTTATCAACACTCATCACCTGTAGAAAATTGACAAGACAAAGGGGCGTTGTTGTTATTTAACCTTTTTGTAGTTTGCTTTTAGTTATGTAGCCTACAAGTTTTTTTTCCAGCTATATAGCCCTCTTTTTATTAGGGATAGTGCATTAATAGTCTAAGTATCATTTAGCTGCTTATTAAACCATCTTTCTGAAATTATATTTCAACCCTTTAAATTATTTATATTTACAAATTGAATTATTTCTTCCTCACATGAGAAAAAACCTAAAACTTCTTCAATTCTTATCGCGATTTTGCTTCGTGTTCTTGTCAATGTTGTAATCTAGATGAAGATCTACTCTTGTTTATACAACATAAGAAGTTTTTGAACTATCTAAGTTATATATTGCGAAGAGGAAGTATTTTGAATAAGGGCTTCACAACCAAAAACATTCTTGGTAAGAACATTTCTACGATGCTAGATACTAAATTTTATCATCAATTTTGGTAGTGGGTTATTGACATTTTACCACTAATGCAACATTTTCATCATGGGTTTCGATGAACATCCATTAATTCGACAGTACATTTGAGGGTTTTGTCCGAATTAGTCACCATTGTTGCGAGCGAGCTGCGTTTCTGGCTTTCTGTGCTATGTTGCTGAGTTCATTTATTCGGTCGATTAGACGATTCATTTTATCAGTCTTCCAATCCTTCTTTAAGTATCGATCAATTGACGGATAGTTCTATGATAAAAGATTATTCAGTCAATCGATAACTTTTGTTGTTTCTGTAATTAGTTGAGATCAATTGACCGATAATACTGTATCGATCACACAATCCTGTTATAAAATTTTATATTTCCTAACGACAATGTGAAAATGTTTCTAATCTTTTTGTACAAAGTATAGGTGTATTCTTTGAACGAAATATGGAAGAAGAAATGGTTATTGGTGTTAAATTTGGCACGTGGGCGGGAGTGGAGACATATTAGAGGTGGACTGCAAAACCCAAAGTCACTACTGCAGTTGTTGTGAGTAAAGATATTACCATTAAGTATATGATAACAAGAGCTCCCCCATCCACCATACATAGTACATCCAACTAAAATCAAGTCAGATGAAGATCTAAATATATACTTTGCTGATGTTGTTGATGATGGATGGAGACCAATAT
Source organism: Petrea volubilis (assembly GCA_026212405.1). NCBI lineage: Eukaryota > Viridiplantae > Streptophyta > Magnoliopsida > Lamiales > Verbenaceae > Petrea > Petrea volubilis. Next base: position 10,192,163 of record CM047877.1, read on the forward strand.
TAAAAGTGTCGGTTGTGATTGTCGTGGGGGAGACAGATCGTTTTGAGTCGCGGATTGATGGTGTCAATTTTAACGAGGATGGCAATCACTTATACAATGATAATTCAATATTCAGTTGTATTTCATCTGGGGGTGATGATGGCATATTGTTCGATGATGCTACAGAAGGTGAAGATGTTATCCATGCGGAGGAGCAATACAAAGAGGAACCGATTGACTATGACAATATAGTTCACGAAGATGTCGCTACAAATTAATCAAGAACCATATTAAGTGAACAAAATTGAAATAGGTTAAAAAATAGTCAATTAGGCCATTCATTTGGTGATGAATCAAAGTTGTGTGTGGGTTACTTGTTCAGCAACAAGGGTGAATTGGTAAGAAAGGTTAGACCTGTTGCTCTGACAGGAAAGTTTCAGTTTTCTATCAAAAGATCAAGAAAGTCACTATATGTTTTGCATGTGTTACCTACCCAAAATGAAAATGGTAGCTTCGTTGTTCCAAGTATGGGGAGATGGAGAAATTTATAGTTCGAAAATACGCAAGTGAGCACACTTGTGGCCTAGAACATATGACTAGCCTATATCCCGAGGCATCTACTGATCTCATTGGAGTAGTTGTGAAGTCACAATTTGTTCAAGCTAAAAGAATGACACCTAAAGCAATTCAGTTTTTGGTAGAAAATATATTAGGATGTTCTATGAGTTATTGAAAATGTTGGAGAGGAGGACAACATGCGAAGAATTTTTTGAGAGGATCACCAGAGCATGGGTATGAAGTCCTTGGGACATATCATTATATGTTGGAGGCAACGAACATGGGAAGCAAGACAGAATTGGTGATTGACTCTGAAAATCGATTTAAGTATTTTTTTTCCTAGCTTATGGCCAATGCATACGGGGGTTCACATTTATGAGAAAGGTAATTGCCATTGACAGTTGCTTTTTGAAAGGAAAGTTTGGTGGTACGTTCTGAGAACCATATTTATCCTATTGCATGGGCAGTGGTGAACTCTAAGAATGACCACTCATGGGAGTGGTTTTTGAAACAATTAAAAGATATTTGTCCTAATAACAATGAGATATGCATAATATCCAATATGCATGTATCTATCAAGAACATAGTGGAATACATTTACCCTTTAGCACATTACAAATATTGCATTAGGCATCTTATAGAAAACTTGGAGCAAAGGTATAGGTGCAGTGATTTACTGAATTTATACTACTCAGCTATCCAATCTTATACAATTTTTGAGTTCCACAAGCATTTTGATCAAATTCATAGGCATAGGAGTAATGTTGCTTTCTACCTTGAAAAGGACGCTAGTTTTGAGCAATGGAGAGAAGCTTATTTTCTTGGTAACAGGTACAATATTATGATCACAAATATTGCAGAGTCAATTAATTCTAGGGTTATTATAGAAAGGTAATGGGTACTCTGCATAACTCAACGAATGTTGACGTAACAGACGTGGATGGTCATCGGCATTATATTGTTGTTGCTATTAAGCATTCTCTTGTGTACTTTGTGGGGCATCTTCCTCTATCTCTTGGGCATCCTTCTTGGGTGAACCCTTTTTGTCCGTAGCTTGATACTTGTCATTTAGATGTTTGACCATTTCCATTCGAACTAGCATTACAATGCCAACTGTTTCACATTCCATTAATGGCACCTCTTCAGGAATGATCAAATTCTTAACGTGGGCAATATACGTAATATAACCTCCAAACACGATATTTCCATCCTTCGCCTTTGCCTGATGAGATGAATGATCGATAAACAGAAATGTCCCATTTAGATGATGTCCCATATGTATGTCCTATAGCACCAACAACTCACTCATGTTAACCTATGACTCACTCAAAACTCGATGGATATATCGCAATGAAAAGTTATGTAATTTGGTCGAGTAGACCGTCTGCCCTATATAGGATTCGCTCATCTCAGTTATTGTTTGCCACATGCGAATATTTCTTGTATGCTATGGCTTTTTGACTATTCCATATTTTGGGAATCTAAACGCATCTATTAGTTCATTAAACGTCATATCGATACACTTATTCATCAACTGGAATTCTATGTTGTCAACCACTTTGCTACCCTTAGATAGTTCGAGGGAGCTCATGAACTCCAATGTCAAGTCATGATATGTTTGCTCATATATATGGATGAAATTCTCCCATCCAACTGCTCATATTTAGTGCATACTTCATCATAGTAGCCTGGCATGTGAAGGCATTCCTCATCCAAATATTTAGAGGCCTCAATCTTTCGATTTAACATTGTAACATAACTATTCTGTTGTGCCTCATTATCCATCTTCAAGTAAGCTAGGATCCTAAGTTCATCGAGTTCCTAGATTGTGACATTCTGAATCGGTCAGAGGCGAGAACTTGTGCGGGAGGACTCAGGCACATGTTCTTTTTGACTCTTCAAGTTGAGAAGAAATCGTCGAACACCTCGCATACCTTCATTGTTTGGGACTTTCATCGAGCTATTTTGTGTACCATTGTTGTTTGGGACTTCCGTTGAATACTTTGTGAAACCTTTGTGCCAAACATCGAATACCTTGCATACCCATCATGTAGTTTTATCCAAACGTCGCTCGAGCACCCAGCAAACTTGACTAATTCTAGAATGGATCAATATTGATTACAGTAATCGATTGGTTGATTGATAGCTATTGCACGGTGTACCTTAGACACAGAGAAAGATGGAATCTTTTTTCTAGAGAGAGAATGAATGTAAATCTATATGAATGAATAGATGTACATAAATACGTGTATATAATATCATCATTGACTTAACTATTACTGATAAAAAATTAATCGGTCAGTCGATAAATTTTATCTATCCATCAATCATATAGAACCATAGATTCTGGACAACAAAAGCAATCATAAATTCTGAGCAACAAAGCGTTCAATCGACACAACAAATCATTCGACCAATACAACAAATCATAAATTCTGGACAACACATCTAATAGTAAAATGGCCATCACCAAGGAGATAGGTAAACCGATACACCAAATTGTTCGACTAATACAACAAACCATAGGTTCTGTACAACAAATCGTTCGACCGATACACATACTCGTTTGATGGATACAGCGAATCATAGATTCTAGAAAACACATGCAATAACGATACGACTGTCACCAAGGAGCAGGTAAGCCGTATCATATGATCAATCGATCGATCATTATAATTGGTTCATGGATCAAGTGATTCATATGTGGATTCTGTACGTATGCAAAGAAAAATACAGCCGTAAGAACGAAGACAGGCAGAGTGTATTTTGCGATCGTTCGGCGAGCATAATTTATTAGTCGGCCAATCTTGAATTGCTTTTTTTATCATTTAACCAATCTCATGAGATCACCCGACCGATCTTCAAACAGATTTAAAACAAAGGCGTGGTGTAGGGATACATACATTAATTCTCTTCTGTACACTAGATCGAAGCAGTCCTAAGTTATACATTATTACACATCACAAAATTAAAATATGCACATACGCACTTAGTCTAAGGCCTAATACAATACACTATCCTAGAACAACATAGTACTTCCACATATACACATATCATACTCCAAAGCCAATCTACATACTTTAATCAGTCGCAACCATGTGATCTATCGCTCCAACGAAATGCTCCACACACATTCTTGTTTGAAAAACAACAATTTTTTGTTATTCAACATCTCGACCGGGGTATTGGTGTGGTCAAACTCGAGGAACTTCAATGTATATACACCATATTCCCTACTACATAAAACATAAAAATTACATTACGATAACCTCAAAATAAAAGATAGGGGTTCAAGGATCATAAGAACAATTTTTAGATGCGTACCCTCCAACATTATGTGGACAAGTCTCACGGTACGTATAATCCCATTTTTGCTCAAACAAATCTTGATTTAGGAAGTGAAATCTACCACATTTCGTCAACACCTTCGGAAAGATGCAACACAGACCACGCATTGCCATCACCATGTCCTTCTCACTATGACAACTACGATTGCTATCAAGAACTTCCACTGAACCCTTCTGTATGTGCCACACAACCTCAACCCAACGACTCTTATTCACATTCAAAACTCCGTATATCTTCGAAAAATTCCACCAAGGATGTCCATTGACCAGTAAACTCCCAACAAGATAGTTAATCAATGAACTAGATATTAGGCTTTTTGGAAGGCCTTTTTCCAAAGTATCATTATCAATGTGACCATCAGATTAGACGGTACCAACTTTTTTTTGTTAATATGATTCACGACCTTCTCCCACAACGATGATACGTAAGTTGAAAGATGATATCCACAAACCAATATACGTTGTCTAACCCTCATTAGAGCTAATGCCTCGTCAAGATGCTGCACTAATATGAATAAATAACTTATAAGCAAATGTGTTTGAAACCACAAAGACTTTGACAGAGATATATTAAATAAATATATATATATAATGAGTGTGTTTAGTAAACTTACATGATCTACAAGCCAGACATTTTTGGTCCAAAAAATCTTAAAATATTTCCAACATATCGATAGCCATCTGATCACATATAGATAATTTTTGTGTCTCTACCTTGTTGTACCAATCTTGAAAGACCATCAATACATTGTCACTCACGGGAATGAACATATCAACAGCAATCACAGGCTCCTTTTCAATCATTTCACCTTTCTTTGCTTTCATTCCTTTCTTGTCAATTAGGATGAACAGAGACAACATTTATTTGCTTTTTTTTTTAGTCTGAAGTGTTCTTTTTCCTTGATTACCTTTTTCCTCTAGGTCAACATCCATCTGTGTAGCTTCTAAAAGTGTATCTAAAGCTTGAACCCGCGCGTCCACAACACCGGCCTTTACAACATGATCTTTTCGTTGAGAAGCCTCTTGAAGTTCTTCCACATGCACTTTTTTATTAATTAACTTGACGTCTTGCTCGATCTTATCGAGCCGCTCCTTTACAGATACAGAAACAGAGTCAATCTTCTTCCCTATCCCTTTGAATAATGCACCTATCTCCTCATGATGCGCTCAAGAAGGCGTAGAAGAAGATGGTGGAACGGCAGTTGTGCTGACATGTGCACCTTGTGGAGATGCCACTTGTGCTTCAAATGCATCATCAACCTTCTCAGCCTCAGCCCGGTATTTCATCTCCCTCATGTCATCGTGCGGGCTAGCTCTATTTCTCAGCTCTATGCATTAGCTACATCATCCAGTTATGATAAATTGGAGATGTATGGCGCCTCTACCTCCCTTTCACTTAGCCATAATAAAGTAGGCACAACCACTTAAAACAAACATCAAACATATTAAATTTGTATAACTAGGCAAACCAAGGTAAACAGAGGCTGTAAAATAGTAATAACACTTGCACATCTTAAAGACTTACACCATTTCTCTTTATTGACTCGTCTATGACATCGTAATCCCAAATGCTTCATTTCTTCATATGCCATTTTGCCATTCTCAGAAGCGGCAACGGCTATTCTCCTTCTTCATCATATGGATCCTTGTATAGTTCTCCAATTATAGGGATCACCTCATACATAACCACCTAAATGCACATTACACAAACAAATCTGTGAATTGTATATACTTAATACACTAATAATATATGAATAAAATTGAACATATAATATACACAAGTTGCAACTAGTAAGGCCCATGAAAAGCCAAAAACTTAATAAGTTGCGTGGGTTTTTTCACCATCTTTGGCCCATTTCTCATATATTCAGACCATATCTTTCTGTTTATACTCTCCACCATCTTCTAGAAAGATATCCTACCCCACAGGTATGAATTGAAGAATTTGATATTATTGATAACCAACAAGTAATCATAGTTGGTGACCTTGTGGTCATCTCTTGCCAAAAGAACAATGTGCACAAACCATACAAAAAATATCCTAAATTTCTCTGAAGTAGTAAAATCATCAAGCTTCAACTTTTCCAATAAATCAATTACATTAAGTGTCTCCTTGCACTGTGCACTACCTTTTCCAAGAACCTTTGTGCTTGAACGCTTTCTTAATCTGTATCTCCTCTTCCGAAAGTAGTGGACCACAATTAAGTCCTGTGATCAATGCAAACTCCTGCAAATCGAACCTCAAAGGTTTGTTGTACATAACAAATTACAACTCGGAGTGTTTTTATGTATACACCTTAAGAAGCAACAAATAATGTAGGGGCTATCCCGAAAAGGTCTTATTCCAGTGCTCCAGGAGGCTTAAAAAATGTCCAAAGCAACATCCATTGACATCTTCAACAAGGCCGGAAATTAGAATTTGTAATACTTTGGCTATTTCTTCATCATTCCTAGGTGACATTGCGTCTAGCTCCATTTGTTGAAAAGGTTTTCGTAACCTCAAATGATCGATCAAATCTGGGTTTTTTTGTTTTTGAGAAATAAAAAATTGCGAAGTTAGGGTTTTTTGTAAACTAAATGGTGTTGCGATAGGAGGAAGGAACAAAGGAGAATGAATAGGAACAGTCGCACCGATGGTGGTTGGAGGAAGGAATGAGGAAGATGAACAGTGGCAGGGGTTTTCAAGGAACCAATCGTATGTCTCGGCCGAGCAATGCGTCTTTTGGCTGAGACAAAGAGATGATCGTTTATTTGGCGATCCTTTTCGTTTTGCGTGCACGAAACCCATGTAAGAGATCTGTCAATCAATCACACTTATCGATCTGCCGATCATGTTTACTTGGAGGTCTTATTTTCAATTTGCATGCGCAGCATCCACAAAAGAGATCGGTCCGTCGTCACACTATATCGGTCTATTGATCACGTTTTTTTTGGACTAAATCGAGACCGCGATCTCTCATATTTTCAGTAGAATCGAACACTTGCCTTTTATCGAGTGCCCGATCTCACCCATAAGTTGACCGATTATATATCAATAAGATCGGTTGGTCAATTATGTAATTGAAAAAGATCGGCAGGTCGATTAAAGGTTGAATAAAATTATGTATTTAAATAAGATCAGTAGGTCGATTAAAGGTTGAATAAAATTATGTAATTGAAGAAGATCGGTAGGTCGATGACGTTATAGTTATTGTATCCCTCTCTCTATCAATTAAACTGATTATATAGATCGATTGACCGATTGTGCCATCTCATTTACGGCCTTGTCTTTGGTTTCACGACGAACCCGTAATAAGAATTTTTATATGCAATTCGACCCCAGTCAAACCCTTGACTTATATTTATACTTAATTAAGCCCTTAACACGGTCCTTTGGGAATTTCATCCAAAAAAAACAAACGGAAAAAGAAATTGAGGGCTATTCTCTTAAATGGAAACTCAAAGGGTGCTTTTAGCTAAATTTCGCCCAAGAAAATGTGGTCGAACTACCTAAAATCGAACATCGAATATTTTCTATTTATTATTTTCATAATTACAATAGTACTAAACTTCGCCTATCACACGATATTCTTACTCCTAGATCATCTAATTCGATCGTCACAAACTCACAACAATATCTACCACAGGCTATTACTTATCAAGATGATGTTGGAATCCATTGATCCCCTTGAATAAAATTTTGAACTGAGTACGAGTAAACACGCTCAGCCGGAATTTGGCTGCTCCAACTCACGCGCTTGGACGTATCAGAAGCGGGCCCTGTATTCACAAATTCACCATAATATAGGGTCTTTAGCGCAAAATCACCACTCCAAGGCATCCATCCTGCCGGCATGATAAGAGCCTCCAATGTGCAGTGAATGAAAACCGTCCTCGAATACTGTTTCCATGGCCTACCCAAGAAATTCTTATGTACAGCAGGCTTACTATAATACAACCCCATGTACGCATCAGTACCGTTGATCACACAATTCTGAAAGACAAATCCTGTTGACTGGCCAGAATCTATTCTTCCATGAGCCGTCACTGCATTATTTTCGCCCTTTTCGGGTCTGACCTGTCGAGGGGCGACAAGGATGAGGCAGTCTTGAAAGAATGCAGCTGAGTTTCCGAATATGAAATCTACATTGCCTTGGATGCGGCACGACTTATAGTACTGACGTAAGCTGTGAGCGTAAAGGGTGTCTTGATTGCCGATAAATTCACAGTGTTCTATGATGGAAAGGTCGCTGTCTGATCGGAAAGCTACTGCTTGATGGGCGTCAGGGCCTGCTGTGTTCTGGAAAGTGAGACCGCTGGCCATAAATCCATCACCAACAACACCTTTTACCAGGAACAGCATTGTTAGACGACTAAATTAGGCACTGAAAAAATGAATCTTCATTACAACACACACACACACTATGGCAGATAAACGAAGTTTCAATAGGAATAAACAGAGAGAGACTACACACATTGGCAGATAAAAGAAGTTGCTATAGACAGAAACAGATAAGGACTACCACGCACACACACTGGCGGGGAAAGAAACAGAGAAAGAACACACGCGCACACACAATGGCAGATAAAAAAAAGTTTCTACAGAAATAAAGAAAGAAAGAAAGAACATACACTGCCTCGTATGCCTAGTTCAAGGGAGTAGTTTCTGTAGAATACGCATTTTGGCCTTAATTTGAATCCAAACTGGTATAAGAATATTTGAACACAGAAAGAATAGATATCCCAATTTATTTCACCTGCTATAATTATAGCATGTGTTGGAGATGAGCTTAAAGAGACATCTCCACAATTCCTAATTATTCTTCATGTATTTTGGAGTCTAAATTTCAGGTACCTCACACACAGTTTAGAAATATGGACAGAGCCCAGGCATACACACTGATACACAATCACAAATTTTATAACCACATTAAACCAAATTCAAAATTTTTGCCTTCAAATTCTTGAATCGTCTATCATATGAGCAGATGTTTATCTCAGTTCACAAGACCAAGGAAATGTGGCTCCAGATCCAATGACTTCATACCATTTAGCAATCCCAGTTCACCTTTAAGGAGCTATAAAGTTTTAAGCATATAATATACATACATACATACATACATATATATATATATAAAACAACAATGGACTTACCAACGGTGGCGGAGTTGTAGGTGGAGACACCTTGCTGTCCCACATTCATGGACCCTGTAATGACCGTTTTGCCCATGCCATCCCCCAAGAACACCACATTCCTCTTCTCCAAGGGGACCCGAACCGTCTCCTCATAGACCCCGGCCTTGATCCATATGACGAACCGCTTACCCAACCCGGTATTATCCGGAGCAGCATTCACCGCCCCTTGCACCGTCTCGTAATCGCATCCACCCCCGCCCTTGCACACCGTCACGTCCGCCTTCAAGCCCGACGGCACGCCCCCGGTCGCCCCGGATCCGGGAGAGTCCGACCCGGATTCCCAGAACCCGTCCCTCTCCGTCTTGGGCGGGCCCCACTGCCCCGTTTTCTCGCCATAGATATCATAATTCAACATCATCCCCAGCACGTCACTGCTGGACCTGATCACGGAAGAGGCAAAGAACGCCATCGTTTTGTCCACCAGGGAGGTGTCGTTCACGTACTTCAGCGCCGACCAGCAGTCGTAGTGGTAGACCAGCGCCGCGCTCATCCACGCACGAGCGTCCTTGGTCTTGCCACGTGGCAGGGAGTCGCCAACAAGTTTCATCCTGTAATCGGAGTAATGGAGCAGCTCCAGGCAATTTTTCGCGGCGTTGGAGCGGTTCTGATTCGCCGCGGACGCGTCCAGGATATCCTGCACCATCCGACGGCCATTGTTGACGTTCTGCGAGGAAACCCACAAGGCGGATTGGATTGCCTGTAGAACGGTGGCGTCCGGGGGGACGTGGTTCGATTGGGACAACGAGGATTGGCACGTGGAAGGGTCGGTCGAGGCCTTGCAGACCTCGCGAATAATGTTACTGCCGGAAGCCGGGTTGTCGGAGTAAGGCTTCGACGGCGTTTTGTGGTGGTGGCGGGAGGCGGAGGAGATAGTGAAGAAGAGGAGAAGAGAGAGGAGAGAGAAAGTGAGGAAAGCGGCCATCGAAACGAGAATGAACTTGAAATTCTGAAAGCGTTTGGGATTGTTGATGGGCGGGGCGGACACGGGTGGCGGAGGGTCTTTTATTGGTTTTCTGTGCTGTATCATTTTCAAGAATTGGATTGTTGTTGTCTATAAATACAGAAAATGGGTCGGTGGATAATCACGTCTAAATCACAAAATTAGAAGGGAAAATTAAAGAATTACAAGAAATGTTAACAGATTCTTGGCAGGTAGTGGATTTGGAAGTGGAGTCACGGGTTGGAATGGGAGTGGAGTGGACGCTGAGAAAACGAGCACTACAGGAATGGGGATCCAAAAGTGGGAATTTGTGAGGTGAGACTTGTGTGTTTGTATCTGGACTTTGGAGGGATGTGTGGCTTTAGGCTTGTGAGTGGGTTCTTTTCGCATTTAATGCAGATCTGGTAATGATCACTGTGTGAACTGTGTGTATTTTTATGCGTGTGGGACAGGGTTTTTGGTGAGAGTGAGGTAGGGGGTGCGATCGTCGAGGAAGAAAACAGTATTTATGGGGTTCACGGGAAAAGAGTAGGGGAATTTTGACTTTTACAGAGCCCTTTTGGGTCTCACCACCTATGTGTACCCGACACGGATGGACTAAGTTCACCTAATTGATGCACGTGATATCTGGTATTTGTTTGTTTGCTCTGAAGCATATGAACCAAGGTCGAGTTGTATTTTTCATTTTTGTTTTTTTCTGGTGAGTGTGGAGTGTGGAGTCATGGAGTGCGGGATTCGGGTCGAGCGAAAAGTTCAAATCTTCTTCAACATTTTCATGTAATATCTTTATTATAATAATCAATACATATCATATATATATATATATATATATATATATATATACACACTACTAGCGTAGAACCCGTGCTACGCCCGATATTAGTTTAAAAGTATAATATCTTTAAAACGACAAGAACTTATTAATACACATTAAATTTGATCACAATAAATTTAAAAAAAAAATAAATATATCACAAATATAAAAATGATTATATTTTGACCAAGTGAAAAAGTGAGTATGTATTAATATTATCATAAACACCTCTTAATATTTTAAATATATTTATTTTTAAATTTTAGATTAATTATTGAGCGTAGATTATATATTCCAACTTAATAAATGTAGACTATATATTCCAACTTAGTAAAGGTATAATAAAGAAGAATATTTTCTGAAACTTAACTATGAAACTTCAATATCTCTTAATAAGTACACCATTCAAAATAAAGAATGAAAAAATAATATATTTAATCTACTTAGTTTCTATCTTACTATTATTTAAATCAATGTATTTTACTCCCATTATTATTAGTAGAATGACTCGTAAAACAAAAAAGAGAATTGTAGAACCAATAAAGAAAAATAAAAATAGAAAGAAAAAAGCAACATTAAGATGCAAAATAAAAAAAAAGTATTGTGCCTATATTTAAACTTAGACTTTCCTCAAGAAAAATATTCAAAACATGATGAAAAACAAAAATATGATAAATCCAATTAACTAATACAATTATTTGATTAAAAAAAATCATCAATACCACCAATTAAAAATAATATTAAGAATTTACACCAATTATTTGATTATAGATATCGGTGAATAGTAAGTAATTGAAACAAGAATTTACAATTTCTTTTCCTAAAATTTTGATAAAAAATGTAAATTTTATTTCATAATTTTAATCACTCACTATATGTGTGATGCTGGTCGATTTTGGAAGCGGTTGCTCTGATCAAATGCTCCGGTCGAACTCTGAATGTAGGGTTTATGGTTGGGAAATGTGACTGTCAACAAGGGAAAGACAACGTGAGCTAGCCGAGATGGGTCTCAACTAGAACTCTCCGATGCTTAAGTCAGTCGATCGGATTGGATAGGAATTTGAGCAAAGTAAGTGGGTAAAAAATTACTAATGACTTAGGTCTTACCATAAATGTAGGGGTATTTATAGTATGTCCATGTAGATTTTCCCTATGAGGCCTTTAGGCTTAGTAGACCATCATGTGGTGATGTGTTTTTTTTTTTTTTTTTTTAGGAAGAACCGGGACGTGTCCACTGGGAGGTTTTTGCAGGGAGCCCCCCCCCCCCCTCCCTTTTATTAATAAAATGAAAATATCATTTACAATGGGAAATTCAAAAAATACATAAAAAGCTTATCAAGTCCTAAGCATAACTTGAACAAATAAAAAATACAAATCAGAAAACGCATAGGTATCATTTCCTAACTGTATGCCTAAAGTATGGTAGTCCAAGACAATCCATCCGCACAATACCTCGTAATCGCCCTTGAATTTGATCATGTCCCAGTGCATGCGACTCCCTTGAATCACATGCTATATTTGCCAAAAATCAGCCGCTTGATTGGCTTCACGGTAGATATGTGTAATGTGAACCTCCATATGTTGCATCAATGACCATATCTTGCATAGGAGATGCTGAAGTTGCAATGAGTTTCCCTTTCGATCAACAATAAGCCTCAAGACCGCTTGTGCGTCCAACTCAACCTATATCATCATGTGGTGATGGTGAGTGACTCATAAGCCTAAGGTAGGGTCTAGTAGCATTAGTTGATTCTTTAATTAATGAGGTATAGGGTTAGGTAGTTGCCCCACACCTTGAGCTAACAGAGCATTTAATGCCATCAGGGGTTGAATGCACACAGTATGGCCCCGATCGACAAGGTGCTCGACCGGGGATATCAATAGGATAGGTTCGATAACCCCTGACCCGATCAATAAAGGACTCAATCGGTTGATATCCCCGACCCAATTGATAAGCCAGGCTGGTTAGCTTGAACGCCAGTAAAGGTAACACGCAACGTGCATCATCCAAGCCTTCTGGACTTCTCATGTAAACCCCAGCTCCCCCCCCCCCCAGGGCCAGGTCAAGGAGCGGTTCGATCTGGGACTTCTCATTTTTTCTCTTGAGGGAAGTCGACCTCTTAGGGGTGCAGAGGACAATTTCGACCTCCGAATTTGCTGATGGGAAAGGTAGCGATTTTTCCTTTTCCTTTCTTTTTAAAGAAACAGTGTAACATTTCCATGCATCTCACACATTGCATTTGACCTCCCGACCCCAGTCGGAGTAGGGAACTTGATTTTTAGATGGAAACTTGACACGACCGCTCGAAATCAATTAAGGGACGGTCTTCCCAAAATCAAGTTATATGCAAACAGTGCGTCGACCACTAGGTAGTTAATGAGGAGGGTCCATTGTTGGGGGCTTCTCCCGAAGAGGTCAGCATCCAAACGATACCGATCAGGAAGATTTCCAACCCACCGAACCAATCAATAGAGTATTAATAGGTTGCATCTCCATATCACCTAAGTTCATTTTTGAAGAGTAAGGTAAAAGAAAACATTAGCCGAACTTCACTTATCAACTAGGTTGCATGTCACAGAAAAATTCGACACGTCTATTGTAACTACCTCAAGACGTCGAGTGACTCACCCTCTCCTGATGGGCGAGTAACATCAATATTCCTACCACTAAATACAATAGCATTGGACTCGATATTGTTGACTGGGAGGATTTTTTTCTCGTTTTTGTGACTTGACCTTCCTTGCTCCAACTTCCTTGAAGTGTGCTTCTTGCTCGACCTAGAGTCCCCCCCGTTTGGTCCACCAGCAATCGTATGGGAGACCCCCCTCGTTGAGAGGTTATTATCAACTAGCTCCTTGCCGCTTCTTCTCTAAGGTGATCCTTTGTGGCTCCCTTGAGGTGATCGCGGCAACTCTCATTGGGCCGGGATCTCCAAATGAGCGGCCACAAATTCTTTCAAAAGGACCTTCGAATGAGCCACTCAATCTTGCTTTGGAGGGCATAATAGTCATCAGTGATATGCCCATATTGATTATGGAAAGCACAATGCTTTCCCGACTTCTTGGCCCCCTTTCCCTCAGAGATCTTGTTCGGTGTCTTGAACAATTTTCGATCAGTAGCTGAAACGATGTGACTTCGGTAGGCATTTTGGGGTGTGTGGTCGGAGTACCGTTTGATCGGGGACTCCTTCCTCTCCTTGTGGTCCCTTTTCCTTCTTGTGGATTCCTTTTCTCTATTTTCCTTAAGGTCCTTCTTATCCCCATGTTTGATGTGATACATCTCCTCGAAGATCATGAAGGTGGAGGTTAGAGTTTAGAGCTCCCCCATTGACCGAGAGGGTTTGAGAATGATTGCTTTTGCACAATCCTTGTACCGAAGGGCTATGTATAGGGTGAAGGTGAAGAAATCGATCTGCGGGTCGTCAACTTTGAGGACCTCATTGTTGAAACAACTCATAAAATCGCAGAGGAACTCCCCCTCCTACTGGAGGATCTTATGAAGATGGGTATGGGGAAGCTTGATATCTTTCTTGGCAGCGCAGTGGTGTAGAAATAGATTGGCAAGCTCCTTAAAAGAGTGGATCGACTCTGGGAATCGAGCAAACCACTCACACGCCACTCCAAAAAGCGTGATGGGAAAGAATTTGGCAACCATCCCGCTCGAAAGCCTATAGACGTCGATGGACTTTTTAAACTGGAGCAGATGATCATCCGGGTTCGTACTTCCATCGTAGTGGGGAGGGTTAACCGGAACTCGGTCTTGGAGACTGATCTTTTCCTCTTGGATATAATGTGCAAAGGCCCTCTGTCTCCGACTGTGCTAGCGATCAGATGAGGACCCCTGCACATCGTAGGGCTTGATTCTTCTCTCGGGATGCTCAAGGTTGGCAATCTTCTGGGTGAGTGGATAGTGCAGGTTCTTCATTTGTTCGAGCTCCTCCTAAGCAGGGTCGGTTCGAGAATTCCCCGAAAAAAGGTCCCAATGAGGGCACCCTAAATTCGAGTACTGGCAAGGGGGAACCTTGCCATGGTGTCTTGACTCGACCTCTTCTTTCCAGTCGAGACATCGATAGCTCACCACTCGACTGGAATTCTGATGTGATGGGACGTGGTGGGTAGCTAGAATTGTTGCCCGGGTTGGGGCCTGGTGGTGCTCAGACTACACTTTCTTAAAGCCTTTCGAAGGCTTGTAGATTGCATTACCCGACGAAGTCCCTCAATCATTCAAGAGGAATTGTGATCATTTCCTCCGTGTTTGGTGAGGGCTCGGTCGTGCCCTCGGGAGGGGTACAGACCTTGCTTCTTCGGTCTGTATTAGCAGGTGCAAGCGGGGCGGTAGCGTGTGTAACGACCCGGACCTTTAACTAATTTATCAAAACGTAGCCAACTAAAACATGAAACTATACTTATTTTATTGAAAATATATCAGAGTAGTGCGCATAATACATAGTAATACAAAAATTTATAACATCACGACCTCTCCAAAATACAAAATTTTAAGCTTAATTCCGACTAGTTAAAGGCGCCGAACCGTTCCTCGCTATCATCCTTAGTAATTCCCACCTCCTTCTCGGCTAAAATTATCACAGGGAGAAATGGTTAACATAAACGTTGAGTAGGAATTTTCACTTAATAACATAAGGTGCTCGTGTGTATAATATGTGCGCATAGTCATAATATCTCACATAATATTTCACATAACATTACCATTTGAGTCACTTATTATTGACTCCCTTATGTCTCCCACAGTACAATATTCCAACCGTTCACATCATTAATCCCCATATTCCATCCGTCCACATCGTTTCCATCCGTTCACATCGGTGGCCATATCTCGAGATTATGCCAATTCCCCACAACAAATACCAACACATGGAACACTCCGTCCATGCAAGATGGGATGGATGGCGAGAACTGTTTTAAGACCGGCAAGCCCATTGCCGCCCGGCCGAACTCACCCCCATCCACACCGATAACACATTTGGGCCCGGCATGCACAAATAAATATTGTCACATAAACATATTCTCACATAATTTTACATAAGGAACATACTTCCATACTTATAACTTTGAATATAAAAGCATACAAATAGCATATTTTGGAATAATAAACATACATGAACATAAGATATGAATATAACTAGAAACATAATTTCTAATAACTTCTAGTAGTATAATGAAGCGTAATATCATGATAGTGAAATAATAAACTAGCACTAGAAAATAACTTATGTAATTAAGAAAATTCCTACCTTAAACTAGCCTTCTTGATATTTATATATCTATATATATATATATTTGTGTGTGTGTATGTGTGTGTATGAGAGAATACTATATAAATATAGATATGTGGGTGTGTGTGTATATGTGCACCGTGTGTGTGTGTGAAGAGAATTGTGTGTGTGTGACGTGAAGTGTGTGTGTAGGAATAATATCAAGTGTAGGTGTGTAGGACTAATAGCAAGTGTGTGTGTGTAGGAATAATATCAAAAGTGTGTGTGTAGGCCTAATATCAAGTGTGTGTGTGTGTAAGAACAATATCAAGTGTGTGTGTGTGTGTAGAATTCCGTGTGTGTGTGTTTGTAAGAGTGTGTGTGAATATGA
Source organism: Petrea volubilis (assembly GCA_026212405.1). Taxonomy (NCBI): domain Eukaryota; kingdom Viridiplantae; phylum Streptophyta; class Magnoliopsida; order Lamiales; family Verbenaceae; genus Petrea; species Petrea volubilis. Next base: position 10,208,580 of record CM047877.1, read on the forward strand.
TAGAAAATAGAACTCAAGCCTCTATTTATAGAGGTTGGTTAAGACACATTATTAAAAATTAATTATGTCAATTTTTTCATAATTAGATTCATCTTACTCATCAATATTTAATAAATGCATACATGCTTAGTACTAACCCTAAATGTTATTAGGTGTGCCCTAATATTGATGAATGGAAGTCTAGGTTAATAAAGATATTACAAGTGTATGAATTTCTAGAAGGGTTATACCAAGTGTAAAAATTCAGTTAATGCTAGAATTATCAAGAATAAAGATTAGAATTATCAACAATTAATTAGATATATCATCATATATATATGTAAGCTTTCGTATATATGTATATACCTACATAGAAAAATATATTTGGAACATACATATAATTATATAATATAATAGAGATGACCTTAGATCAATATCTATATATATATTTGGAATAGAATATAGATATGTGTATACATAGGCATAGTTTCGAATTTTAGATACATTATAGGCATAATTTAATGTTGTGACAAAATTAATATACATACATATACGTGTGTCTCAAAACATATAGATGTATATAAATTTCGAATATATATAATATACTAAAAATAATTTTTAACAATTAATATATTAGTATAGTAACAATTATAAATTCAAAGCATAGATTATGAAAATACATATATATTTGTGTCGATTATTTACATAATATATTAGAGATTATTTTACATTTTGAAATATTATACATTATTCATAATAAAGTCACATATTTGAGATAGAATCACATAATTCATATTATTGTCACATAGTATTCATAAGATTACAATTTAAATAGTGTACACTTAAACATTAAATAATATATAATAACACGAAAAATGCAAGAGAAAATCGGGTCCTTACAGCGTGAGCCCAGGACGAACGCACCAAATTTGTGATAGAAGGGGGTGGTGGAAGCTTATAGACGAGTGCTGGTCCTCTCCAACTGCTTGGGTGCTCCACGCACCAGAGGGATTTCTCTTAGTTGTCACCATTTTGCTTCCTTAATTGCAGTGTTTGAGTTCCCCACAGACATTACCAAAAAATGATGCGGGTCGATTTTGGGAGCGGTTGCTCTGATAGAATGTTCCGATCGAACTATGAGTGTAGGGTTTATGGTGGGGAAATGTGACCTGCAACAAGGGAAAGGCAATATGAGCCTATCTCGGATAGGACTCTCCGATGTTTAAGTCATTCGATCGGATTGGATAGAAATTTGAGCAAAGTAAGTCGGTAAAAACAATTAATGACTTAGGTCTTACCATAAATGTAAGGGTATTTATAGTGTGTTTATATAGATTTCCCCTATGGGGCCCTTAGGCTTAATAGGTCGTCATGTGGCGATGTGAAGTGACCCATAAGCCTAAGGTAGGGTCTAGTAGCATTAGTTGGCTCTTTAATTAATGAGGTGTGGGGTTAGATAGTTGTCCTACACCTTGACCTAACGGAGCATTTAATGCCATCAAGGGTTGAATGGACACAGTATGGGCCCGATCGACAAGGTGCTTGATTGGGGATATTGATAGGATGGGTTTGATAAGCCCTGATTCGGTCGATAAACGACTCGACCGGTTGATATCCCCAACCCGATTGATAAGCCAGGCTAGTTAGCTTGAACACTAGTAAAGGTAACACGCGACATGCGTCATTCGGTCAAATATACCATTCGAAAATATGACACATCAATATGACGTGTATTAATGAATATAATGAAAAATGTTACACTAAAATAGTAAAATATTAGAGAAAAAAAATCGGATTGGCGAGGGGATGGGGTTAAATGTTAAAATCAAGTTAGAGTCCCTTGCATGCATCTACTTAGTTTTTTGCCTTTTGGGTTATGCTTCACCAATGAATTATATCGAATATCACATGTCATCCTCTTAAATTATTAAGGAAAAATTGCACTTTTGGTCCCACAATGTAAGACTATTTCCTATGTTAACCTCAAATATTTGGACAAGGTCAAAATTAGTCCAACAGTTTAATTGATTGTTGTAAAATTGAGGATCCGTTTAGATAAGTTTTAAAAGATGAAACAACCTTTGGAACAGTATTTTTTATATTATTTATTTAAGTCAAGTAGTTTTATATTGGAACTGCTCATGTATATACAATCGCATAAGTAATATATGATAAATAAAGTATCGTTCCCACAAAGATGTGATTTAACCCTCGACAATGACTTGTTATTACTTAACTAAATCAATTAAATCAAATATGGAGTGAATTCTAATTTAAAACTAAAACCAATTAAAATCCTAAATATATTTATTTAACTATTAACAATTCAAGTTTTAACTATCAATCAATATATCTAAACTCAAGTGCAAAGGTTGGTTCATCAACCTAATATATGTTCTATTCCAATCCCTAAACTTAACAATTCCTCTATTATGTGAAGTAAGAAACTAAGACATTTGCACTCTTTTTCGAGACTCGTAGATTTGTTTCATACAATCTCTCTCAACCTTAATTAACTAGTTTCTCAGCTTAATCAATCCAAGAAACAAGATAAATTGCATAAAGATTCCAGCACAACCTTGAAAGCTCAATCAGTACTAAACTAATATCTTTACTCAATCTAACATCAACTGTTCTTGTTTAAAAGAGCATCAATCATGATTTGTGTCTCAACACAATCATAGATTCTCAAATTAATAACTAGAGATAGCTAATCCCCAATCAAGCATTAAGAACAATAAACAAGATTCACACATAAGACCAAGAAAATCATTAAAATCTAATGGATTTTCATAGAATAGGAAATAGAAAAACTACTTCATCTCTTACACTTGAAAAGAAATGTAGTTCATGTTGAACTTGAAAGCAAAAATTGAAAAACATAAAAGAGTTCATAGAGAGAGAGAAAAAAAAAAGGAACTATAATGGTGGAAATCTTGAGTGTTGAGCTTTCCTCCGATTGAATTCTTGATTATCCCTTCGATTTCTCTTCAATCTCCGTTTTCCAAGAAGAAAAATAAAATATAAATCTCAAGAAGATGAAAAAGAAAACCCTCTAACTAACGTCTAACCCTATAAAAACAACATAATTTTGTTGTGTTCCTCTTCCCAGTCTTAAATAAGGAAAAAAAAGGCCCAAAATCCCTTTCCTATTTAGAATCAGACTCGAAAAAGGAAAGTTGTAACTGTTATATTCTATGTATGTACGCAAAATATTTTCCGTATATACGAAATCCACTACTAGAAAAACAGCTAATAGCTACGGATTTTAGCCACGGATTGCTGGAATTGGGTAAGTACTCAAAACTTTTGCATACGTACTCAGCTTCTGACTTTATTTTCGCGTATTTTATCGTATTTTACCCGCTTTAGTTGCAACACTATGGTTTAACACAATTTAGCGCACAATTGAGCTCAAATAAGCAAATTACATGATAAGTCCCATAAAATAAACACCAAAATCAAATGTAAATACAAACTTATCATTTTGTGTTTGTGTATAATAATTAAAAGTTTTTTAAAGGGTACTTTTATTTGAAACTACTTTGGAATAGCTTCTCAAAAACCCTTTTTGACTTTTTTTCTAACTTCGTTTTTTTAAAGGTTCATCCAAACACTTTTTTTTTTAACTTTGAAGTGATATTTTTCAAAAAAAAAACAAAACAAGAAGTACTCTTCCTCTAAAAAATCCATCCAAACAGGATCTAAGATTACCAATTCATTGTTATAACAAAAAGAGCATGTGCTACACCAACTACCAATTAGTCTAGCGGGATAAAATGTTAGATCTCTTAAGCAATGTTTAGAGTTCGAATCCTGGTATTGTGAATGGACCAACTGGGTTGGGAGGGTCGCCTCCATAATGGACCTCTATAGTACCCGATCCGAATTAGTTGACCAATGAGTTGGAACCGGATGATTAAAACCAAAAAAAAAAAAAAAAAGAAAGAGCAGGGTCCTACTCATATGCATGTTGATAGTTAGGGTTTCGAGGAGAATTCAAGTTCAAAAAATTGCACTTTTGGTTTTAAAGGACACAATTTTTGTATTTTTGGTCCCAAATTTTAGTTAATGTATGCAATTTTAATCCTTCTATAAGTTTCTTTTTCCTAAAAAATGTTTATGAACGCGCGTAGACATACGTAACATGTTTTTTTGAAGTGAATTTACTCATAGCAGCAAAAAGTAGAGGGTAAATGTTCTTTTTAAGACATTAGAGGGTCTATTTACTACTTTTAGCATGACAAATAATTCAAAGTTGATTGCGTTAGCTTCACATAGGCCCCAAGATGTTTACGCAGTGAAAATATAAAAATTTAACACATAACTATTATGTAAAAACGCATCATGTTGCTATTGTAATGCGGATCTTATGAAAAGAAAAAAAACTCGTTTATTTAAAGTTCAAACAAAATTATACCTATGAACCTTCCGTTTGATGTAGGAAATTGTCGTATTCAAATACAAGGGAAAAATACAATTTTAGGACCTCATATTGCCAAAATTTTACATTTAGGACTATAACTTTCCTAGTTTCAATTTTAGGACATGAATTTAAGTGTTTTTAACACATTCAGGACATGATGCCTCGAATTGCGCAATTTGGTCTGAAAGATGACGTCATTTGACTGAATCTGACATCTCCAGCGACTCTGAGGGGATGTGTGACGTCATATTCAGTCAAATGACGTCATCTTTCAGACCAAATTGCGCAATTCGAGGCATCATGTCCTAAATGTGTTAAAAACACTTAAATTCATGTCCTAAAATTGAAACTAGGAAAGTTATAGTCCTAAATATAAAATTTTGGCAACATGAGGTCCTAAAATTACATTTTTGCCCAAATACAAATTACCATTGAGTTCCTGTCTTGATCTCGATCATCCGAACCACATTCATGAACTTGATCCTAATCAACCTGAACATATTCACATGAATAGGAACCCAAGTGTTCTCCCTCTAAAGATAGTCCAGACGGACGGAGTTCCCCAAATTCTCAATTCTATGTTGGAATCAAATCGAAAACTATATAAATGTATATGAAATTATGTATATTCTAATTTTTAGTATAATTCCTAAACTTTTTTAAGAATAAATTGAGAATGATGGATTTAAAATCTACAAAAGTCATTGAAACCGTGGGGCATAAAGGAAACACCCATCGCAAGAACAAAGATCAAGAATCTTTAATATGTATGTCTTTGTCTCTAAAGGAAACGTTAGTCTTGTCCTCAATATATATATATATATATGTGTGTGTGTGTGTGTGTGTGTGTGTGTGGATGACCAAAGGATTTTTAATGCTTCTCCAATTCAAGTGATTTGGCCGACCACTTGCCTATGTAAATCATCATGATCTTTACGTGCTATTTTAATCTATCTCCAACTCTAGGGATATATCCCCACTTGATTTCACTTTGATTAGAATAAGAATCATATTCTTATAGTAATTCTAAATTAATTGATTTCTTTATCAATTTTCATAAATTGATTTTATCCACCAAATCAATCAATGAGCTTGGACTTAAAGTCCAATGAAATTAACTCTTTATGCGAATCTTAGGTGGTTATCCAGTTAACGTAGCCAACTCAATCCCTAATCTTGTTGAACTATGAACCACTAAGGTGAGTGTCTTATATCTTCCTTTCTGGGGTATTGAACTATATCTTATAAACATTATTGTATAGCCTATTCTATTTGATTTATGTTATCCAATTCATTGGTATTTTACTCTCTATGTTTCAACAAAATATTCATCTGAATTATAAGTTAAGCTATATTTGGAAAATATTGTTCTTCTGAAATGTGAGTCGTATCTGTTCCAATATGATATGTTGACACCTTTGGGGACGCCCTTGGAAGAATTTCCGTTTGGGCTCAGTACATATAAGGGTTTATTGGGCGGAACGGACCGTTGATGGAATCCTCTTTATGATACCATTATGTTGGATCTGATTCCTATGTGCAATCGGAGGTTAACTGTAGTAGGTTTGGATCGTTGTATTACACAGGCACGTGGTACACCTACTGTTTATCATAGTCAAGGTCGCTCTTTGACATAGGGGGCATAAGAGTTTCTATTATGATTTATCTGTTTTGGATAGTCATTAGGTTAGAGATTTCATTCATGGCTCACTAGCGGTAGTGTTCAGTCCGCATATGGTTATTAAACTACACGCTTCACACTACAGCGCACCTTATCATATATTATTATTTTAATGGTTTTGAACCTCTCAATTCTTTTAAAATCTATATGTATCTATATATGGCCTCACTAAGTTATTTGGACTTATCACCCCATCTATTTTATGTTCATTGCCTCAGACTCAAGTTTACGAGTAGAAGGAAATTCAAGTAAGGCGAATGTCGCATATCGAGATAATAGCACTTAGTTCTTTGTTGTAGTTCGTGATTCTGCTACTTGTTATAAAGAATTTGAGTTACTACATAGTGTTACCCCTTTGGAATCACATGGTCTTATATATGCTACTTACATTTACACTTTTATCTTGCTTCTGTTATGCTATAAACCACCACTGGGTGGTATCGGTTAGGATGCTCGTATTAGGTATCACTCAGAAGGTAGGTACTCAGTACGATCGTCAGTAGGCCCCAATCATATAGGAAGGCTCTAACGGGAGGAGCGACATACCGTATATAAGTTATGATAATTTAATACTCTTTCCATTTTAGGGTAAAATAATAAAAAAATATGAAAAATATATTATTTTGATTAAAAAAAACCACTTTTTGAACACATCGAGCCTTTTTAAACATATTTTTCATAAGTGTACAGAAGTAAAAAGAAAAAATTAAAAATCAATTTTCTAAAAGTACTCAATCATAAACAATTGTTTTATTCAATATTTTATTTCTTTCATTATATTTTGTTATGTATATAAATATATATACATTATATCATATTAGTATTAAAATACTATAGAAGTATTGGTATAAAGAGTGTGGTTTAAAGACACATCGAATCCTAAAATCTTTTAGAAATCTCGTGTCAGTGCGATAGTATCGTATCCATATCAATATATCCAATTTTGTGTAACATAGTTGTAGCGTCCATTCATTCGAAATGACATAAATTCCAAACGTGAAATAACTAAATGTATAAATGAGTAAACTTACCACTAGAAAATATGCGGCCTCACTATATTACGAGGTGAATAATAGATAAAATTATTTACCTTAAATCACAATTCTAATATATGGTAGTTATATAATAACAAGAAGGCTAAGTTACATGAAATGCCCTTAAATAAATTCATTTCTATAAAGCTTCATGTGGTATAAAAAATCACAAATATCCCTCCTTTCATTTGGTTTTATACTACAACTCCCATCTACAATTAGGCATATCTGTAATACGAATATAAATATTAGGAGTGTTTTTATAATTTCTCATACCACAAAGAGCTGTATGAAATAGAAAAGATCCTCAATGGTTTTTTCTTCTTCTTTTTGTTTTTGTTTTTCCTTTTTCAATTAAGCTCAACAAGAAATAATTTAATGGTGGAAGTTCGAGCATAACATCATTAAAATCTTGAATTCAAACTCTCTTATCGTCTCTCCTTTCCCTATAGATCAGTGTGTGTGTGGCATATTCAGTCTATAGGGTATCTCGAACCCTCTTATCCCCTCATCTTTCCCTTTGGATGAATATGTGTATGTATTGGGGTGGGGGGGTGGAGGGGGGGAAGGCATGCCGATTGACATCTAAAAGATGTACCGAGTTGATTGTATTAAAAAAAAAAAAAAACCATTATTTTATTTTATTTTAATCACTCAATAGAAGCAACAATTAAACATAATAATACATTCAACATAATTTCCAAGTCATCAGTACTTTTTTCGTCTTTCCTTTTTCCCACGGTCAAATTTGATAATCCCTTTATTTTGTGACGCAACAAACCAGACACAACTACAAATTTATGGATATCACCACTGGCTCTTCACCTTGCTCAACAACAAATGTCTTCACCACTTTCTGTTTAGAGACACCAACTTCAACTTCAACTTCAACTTCAACTTCATACTGTCCATAAAACCCTCTGAACTCAAATTCACCTTGTTCATTCACACGGCCATGAGCATGGCTCAACCATTCTTGCTTAAGAGCAACATATCTTTTACCAGCTTCATTCAAATCCCCCTCAGCATTCACCAAATAAGCGTTGCCCCGACTCATAAACAGCTCCCAAAATCCCCAAAACATCACACCACCAACGGCAGGATGTGCAAAAGCTTCCCTTAGCATAACTTCCAAATCATCGGCTCTAACATACTCGTTATCAGACGACACATCAACTTCTGTAAACCAGATCGGAAGGCCAAGAATCCCCAGCTTGTCGAGAGCAGAACAAACAACGGGCCCCACCGGGCTACTTATATGTCCCTGTATACCTATCCCTCCAACAGGAGCTCCCCTTTCTTGTAAATCAAGAATATGCTCGATGTACTTCTCGGGCGTTGATTTGGAATCACAACCATCCTCAATGTTATAATCATTTACGAAAAGGGTCGCTGACGGGTCGAGCTGATTAGCAGTCTTGAACATGTTGACCCTGATATCTTTTCCCAGATGATCCTGAAAAAATGAACCATGAAGCATTTCATTGTTCACATCGTAGTGCTTAAATTTACCCTTGTACCGCGTGAGAAGGCCTGTCAGACGGTTTTGAACGGCTGAGGTCATGTCGTTTTTGTTCAAGCCACGTATCCACTGTTGAACCGCTCCTTCTACTTCCCAGAAGATACAGTGTCCGCGAAGCTGCATGTTGTGGGCTGTGCATAAGTTTAATAATTCATCAGCATCTTTGTAGTTGAAGTTCCCTTGTTGTGGTTCAGTCCAGTACCACTTCAACTCGTTCTCGAAGACAGCCCAATTGAAGTTTTTTGTGAAGAAATCGACTATGTCTTCGTTTTCTATATTTGACCTGTTTATGCACGATCCAAATGGGAAGCTGTTTTGTGTTTGTCTGATTTTCACAAAGGTGCCGGCTGGTGTGCTGGAGCCGGATGCAGTGAACTTTAAGGTAACATCACGCTTGCGTACCTGCATTAATTTAAAACCCTCGCTTAGGAAAAAGGGGGGTTTACTACACATAAAAAAGAGACGAAATAATTGACACAATAGTTATTCTTAATTTTAAAATGCCCAAGCTGAGAGAGAGGTTGGATCATGGAGAGACAATAAGATGGAGAAGTTCGCCTATCAGGAGATAAATTCCAAAATCAGCTGATTGAGTTAACACAATGTTTGGTTCAAGAATTTTGCTAAGGAAAATCCTTAGGTAAAAGAAGGTAAAAACAAGGAAAATCAAAATCCTGAATTGTTTGGTTTTCAAGATAAATATTGAAGACATATATTTACTTTTCCGGAGAAAATGTCCATTATTAATTGTTATAGAAATATAATTTTGGTGAAATGAGGGTGTTGGTGATAGAAACATGAGTATTGAAAACGAGGGAGTGACTAGAATATTTTTATTTATTGATTTTTGTGAGGGAAATGATTTTCCTTCTGTACATTACAATTTCTCTCTGGTTTCTCCATTCTCAGGTATTTTCCTAATCAAACTCCACATATAGTTTTCTTTACCTAACATCAAGCTAAGCCATGAAATATGCCAAAAAGCCCAAAAATTGACGACTTACCTCGTTCGTTTGCTTTTTCAACTGTTTAAACCTCCGTTCTCGGTCAACCGGAAAGATTTGAAGTCCGGCAACCATCAAATCCACACCAGCATCAGGACCCTGTACATAAAGCATTACCTTTTCGGGTTGCTTCTCAATTCTGAAAGATCCACCTATTTCGTGCCATTGGTCATCATTAGCCTCAATTTGGCCACCATTTACCCACTGACTGTCAACGCCAAGAGCAACATTGATGTTCTGAGGTCTAGTTGCCTGATTGCCAATCCGAACCCATGCAGACACTTGATACGTCAAATACAGTTTCAGTTTATCAGTTATCATCTGGGCAGGACCCATCCATGTCTGAGTGCGATTTGTCACGAGAATGTAGTGGCCGCTTAAAGGTTCGTGGGCCCCGAGAGAATCTCTGGCAATGGGAGGAAGGATACGAGGCGAACCATTTCCAACACTCAGATTGCAGTTTCCTAGGGGGAACCACCCGTTCGTACCATCACTTAGGTTGCTATTAGCAATAATGTTGACTCCGAAAGCAGCATTCTTGAAAGAAAAGAAAAGGTATCAGAATACATGATTGTTTTGCTAGCTGTCAAGTTTTCATTCAGTTCAAGAATTAAACGAGTTGAGACGGCTGGGTAGCCTCCTGAGCTGAGCTTGAGATAGCTTGAACCAAGCTTAAGCAATTTTGAACTCAATACTGTTTTGAGCTCAAGGTTGACCTCAAACCGCTCTTGAGCAAACTTGCCTCACAAGCCAGCGTATCATTTTAACATTTTTTAATACAACAATATATATCATATTATCTTTCTAGTTTTAGATAAAACAGATAAAAAAATTAATATGAACTGAACATTTTGTCATTTTATTAAATTAAGAATCTTGAGCTCGAGCTTGAACTGAAGGGATCAACTGAAAATTCAAACTTAATTGAGCCGAGCCCACATTTTAGTCGTGTCATCAAGCTTAATAGCTCAGGGTTCCAAGCTCGGGTTGGCCCAGCTCAATTGAACCCCTAAGTTACTCTAGAAAATAGATTTCAAGCAATTCCAAAAATACAATTTGCTAAACTACCTCAATGACCGGTGGAGATGCTGGTGAGGCTTTGGGAGCATGCTTTACAACTAGGTTATTAAGGAGAATATCCGTCCCTGGAGGTGGGCCTTCTAAATAAATAACTGCCCTTGACGGAGAACCATTTATGAGAAATTTTCCTTTCAACTGCACCCAGTCTTTATCTGTTGCCTGCACGCTGAATAACCAGCCAGCAACTTAATAGATAATTTAAATGAAAACGTCCAATTCCAAGCTAAAGAAATAATTGACATCAATTATTACACGAAATTATTTATAATCACCAGAAAAGAAAATATTATTGGTCACTTTAGCATGTGAAGGGCAAAAAAATAAAAAGAAAAAAGAACCAGCAACAAACCTGTAACAATATTAAAGACCGAAGAAGCAAACAGCCGATAACAATCATAAAAAAATAAAAGCAGCACCAAAATAAAAGAAAAGATCAGTATAATGTCAAGAAAAGTGTACATAAGTTACACAGATTTTCAATGTCACTAAAGGGTACATCATTTACAAATAAATTTTGGGTTAATAGTGGAAACCCCCTCTTAATTTAAATAAAAAAAGATGAATTTTTCACCCCCTTTCCACAAAACACCTGCGATCCGAAAAATTACAAATAGCCCCCTAATGCTTGCATTTGCGTTACAAATCCCGCCTGGAATTAGGAAGGTGATCGTAACGCAGGAACCAAACATAGGGGCATTTGTAATTTTGATACCATGGGAGTTTCGTGAAAATGGGCCTATCTTTAGGGGTTTTCCACAATTAACCTCACATTTTTGAAAATATTGTCTTGGTTTACATTGAAAATAAAATGAAAATTACCTGGTAATCCCTATATACTGTTCACGGAGATCCGCAGCCTGAAGCCATAGTGTTGCCCTGACATCCGCACTAGTGATGTTATTACCAAATATTCGAACAATAGCAGTAACCTCATAGGCAATCTTCCGCTGCGCTCTTCCTGTAATCTCCTGCTGTATTCCGTTCCAGTTTTGTGTACGATCTGCCGTTGACCCAAAGAACTTTCCAGTCATAGGTACAATTTTCCCATCTCCCATAGAATCATGCAATACAATCTTGCACCCTCTCCCGGACCAATTATTCAGGCCATCATCAAATCTTGGATTCTGTATGATGTTCTCATCCCCATCAGATAAAAACCCAGCTCCTTGAATCTATCAGCGATGTGAAGCAAGAACACCATATTAAAACATATAGTATACGAAGGGGAATAAGTGGTCATCACTTCAAAGATGCAATCCACTAGAAGAAAAAGAAAAAACTAGTGACAATAGATTAAGCGGCAGAACAAAAGTTGTCACTGATCATACACATTAAGGGATAACAAACCTTCAAGATTTTTTCAAGTTTTAGTAGTGGCAACAATTTTGATTAAGTTGCCATTATTGATCGTTTTTTTTTCTAATTTTTATAAGAGATTATTAATAGTTAGTGACACATCTACAATGATGACGAAAATCTTATCAAATCGTGGAGAGAGTTTCTATAGTCACCATATGTGCTTCACTAATTTTGAATGGTTACAACACAAAAAACTACTGCCACAATAAATAGTGACAACATAAAAAACTATTGTGGCAATTCAAAAGTTATTGTCAGTTGATAGATATCATCAATGACAATAAAAGATGATGCCACCTAATACACATTATTAGCAACAATTTCATACAGTCAGCAAACTTTTTGTTGCTAGCATCATATTTTTTTTTTCTAGTGGACAATAACAGATTCATTTACATATTTTTCTTTGCTTGATTACATACACAGTACATTTTCATTGACATTTTTATTAGAAAACAGTCATCAAGCACATGAAAAACAAACTTGCCTCTTGTAAACTTACATCACATAGACTGGAACCGTGGCAGGAAACAACTACAGATCTTACGAGCAAATCAGTGCCAGGTGAAGGCCCTTCCAGGTAAAATATAACTCGATGAGGCATAGTTGACAGAGAAAATGTACCTTCTACCTTATCCCACTGCTCCACTGAAGGAGAAGTTCTGCAATGTATTTGGATTTCCCGAAGGAAAAGTAAAGAAAATGATTATGAAAACTATTTCTCGTGTTCGGTCAATACTAAGAGAAATAGCTTTAAAAAAATGGAAAACTAAAAAGAAAATGCAATGTAAATAAAGAAAATTCATTTTTCTCGGAACTAGTGATGAAAATGAGAGACAATCAAGATAAAAATGTACTCTGTCATTCCTTCATTATCAACACCCATGTTTCTATAAACAACACCCTCATTTCACAAAAATCACACTTAAAATGGACAATATCTCCACATGAGAAAATAAATTTCCTCACCATTTTCCTTAAGAACTAAAAAACTTTTAGAAATTTGAATTCTTTGCAAAATCCTAGAACCAAACATAGTGTAAAAGAGAGAGAATTTTACCTTCCAATGAATAAATAGCTGACTGAACAATCTTGGTATTCGAGTTTCAAAGTGGCCAGCACATCAGTGAGACCTTGGAGAGCCCCTGATATTCCTACCCAAGCACAGACGGTGTAGGTGGGACCTGCAGAAACTCTGTTGGTAATATCTTGTTCCAGGCCTTGCCAACATTCTTTCCGGTTTGTAACAACAGCAAATCTGCCACCTAACTTAGCTGATAGACCTTCAGGATAACCAGTTTCCTCAGAAACCACAAAGGCATCACAGCTGTTGGGATGCCATAAATGAAGTCCTCTAGAAAAATCGTGGTTAAGTACGATATTTGTAGCAGGAGTGCAGCTTGAATCCTTTAATTCTTTATTTAGGTTCTGGTGGAAAAATCAGAAATTGATCAATGGAATTAATATGAGCTCAAGGTGAACCTTCAATGATAACTATTAAGAGTAAAATGTGCATAGACTAGATTCTCATATCACCAAAGACGTAGCTAGTAATTTTGATCAGTGGGGGCCTGGTGGCGAGATTGACTTTTTACTAAGTATAGAAGATATTTTTACATTCCTGGGGGCAAAATTTGGAACTTTTATAAAAATAAACACAACATATAGCTTTATATAGATTTGGAGGGGGGAGGGGTGCAGCTCCGTATCTGCATATCACTCATACAGCTACAGTATTTAAACATTCTGAAGCCAAGAATACATATTGATAAATTTATCAAAAGGAAGTGCGGAAGCAATCAAGTATCTTAGAAACTATATAAGAAGAAGATGCAAGTCAAAGTCGAACTTCAATATCAATCAATAAAACAATTCAAAGATTGACCGTTTTGAATGTTTTGCAGTCCTTCAGTATCTTTAGGACTTTAAAATGCAAATAAGGGTGCTGCAGTACAATCTCATTCTCAAAACCTGAAAAACCTGTTGAAATGTTAAATTTGTCATTTTGGAGTTGAAAATAACAGGTGTCAAGGTAATTTTCAGTTGATTCTAGACTCAACATTATAGCATTGAATGTCACATAAGGCAACCAAACTGAGGAAAAATACAAAAATGGAGAAAAAGGGATTACGTCGTAAGAGACAAAGAAGGGAACCTCATTTGATCAATAACCAAACGGGGTAGCATGCATGTGTCTGCTTGTGTTTTGTGTAAACACCATATAAACACATAACAAGATATGACTTAAAATTGAATAAAGTTGGCCCTAAGAAACAGATAATAACTCGGAAAACAGTGTACACCTGATCAGGCTGAAGGCTTGCATGGATATTGCTTGTCAATGGCTTACCCTTGGTATCTCTTGAAACCTAAAGCCAACAACAAAATCTCCATTAAGCTGCTCAAATCGAAGAAATCGAGAATATTTCATTTTTCGTCCCACCAAGAAAGGGGGCTCATCCTAATTGATCCATTTAAATCTAAAATTCAAAATTAGTTCTGCAGGAACACTTTTTGATCAAATTTAGACGCAACTTAAAAAATTTAAGGAATTTTCGCAAGGGAAAAAACAAAAGACCTAGAAACCTGATCTTACTCAAATAACCAAAAAGAAAAAGTAAAAAAAAAAAAAAAAAAAAAACTCTTAATATTACAAAACAACCAGCGGTCTCAAGAAAGTTACAAATATCCCTTAATATTTAAAATAAATAGTATTTTATACCCGACCACCCCATCCCCTACTGCACACTCCTACTCCCCTCAGGACTCCCACATCTTATTCTTTTCCTTTTTCTCTTTTTCCCTTTTTTGTTTCTTTTCTCTTTTTTCTTTTCTTTTCCTTGTTCTTTGTCTCTTCCTCAATTCTCTATCAAGAACACCAAAAATTATACCAATACTTCTGCAAAAATAATCCACCAAATCCTAAAGTTAAATCTATCATTCCGTTCCCCTCGACGAGATAAGTAGATCAGTGGGTGGAAATTCCCTTTTTAACAACCAATTGATGCATGACGGTTCGTCATGCGGCGAGCATGGCGGGGGTGGTTGATCTGGACCTTTTGACAACCTTTTCGATCACCTCTTGGTTAGGTTTGATAGGTTTTATGTGTAGAAAATGTTGATGGAGTCAATTTTTGAAAATGGATGGCAAAAGTGGCTGAATTTGGGTGGTGGAGAGTTTGGTGGTTTGTGAAGGTTTTTGTTCAACTAAACTCGAGGGAGTGAAGATACCGTCAGTAGAGGAGGGGTATTAACGGGCTCAAAGAGAAGAACAAGCTAGCATAAGGGTCAACAACTTCGCTGCTGCAGCACCGCCTGCGGCAACCGTGGATGTCTGTTTTTATATACAAGTTTTTCTTTTTTCAGTTTATATGTATATATTTCAGTGTACTTTCCAATATATACTTTGAATCCGTCCTGGGACTAAATTTAATGAGGCCCTCTTCCTACAGAACTAAGTTTTAACTATTAACAATGAATGACACTTTTATAGCGATGACAAAAACTTCATCAAATCATGGTGCCAACTTTTATCATCACTAATTCTCAATACAACTTAAAAGCTATTTTGACAAAACAAAAGTTATTGCTACCTAATAGATATCATTAATGACAAATAAAAGGTGGTGTCACCTAATACATGTTATAAGTCATGATTTTTACATTGTTACCTAAGTTTTTATCACACATTTTTCTAGTGGACAAGCACAGATGAATTCTTTATATATTTTTCTTTGTTTGATTACATATGCAACACATTTTTCCAGACATTTTTATAAGAAAAGTAGGCATGAAGCACACGAAAGAACAAATTCGCCTCTGCGTAAAACTTACATCATATAGGCTGGAACTGTGGCAGGAAACGACTACCGATCTTATAAGCAGATCAGTGCCAGGTGACGGCCCTTCCAGATAAAATATAACCCGACGAGGCATAGTTGACAGAGAAAATGTACCTTCTACCTTCTCCCAACACCCCACTGAAGCAGAAGCTCTACATAGTGTTTAAAGTATTAGGAATTACATCCTGAAGCAAGAGAGAAACCTAACACCATATATAGTATAAGGATTTTAGGAGGGAAACTAAAAGAAAATTGTAATGAAAACTATTTTTCCTGTGTTGGTTACCAATTGAAATAGTAAAGAAATGAAAACATAATGTAAAGCAGAAATTTTGAGGAAAAATGGAAGAAAATCAAGAAAAAAAAGCTTACTCTATCACTCCCTCGTGTTTCATTCACCAATCATCAGAATCACATTTCTATAACAGTCAGCTATGGACAATTACTCCAAAATAGAAAATAAATTTCCTCATAATTTTCCTTAACAGCAAACAACTTTAATGTTTTGAATTTCTTTCAATTTCAAACTTTAGAACCAAACATAGTGCAAAAGAGAGAAAACAGTTACCTTCCAATGAATAAATAGCTAACCGAACAATCTTGGTACTCGAGTTTCAGAGTTGCCAGCACATCAGCTACACCATGGAGAGCCCCTGATATTCCTACCCAAGCACAAACGGAGTAAGTGGGACCCGCAGAAACTCTACTGGTGATGTCTTGTTCTAGGCCTTGCCAAGATTCTTTCCGGTTTGTAATAACAGCAAAATGGCCACTTAACTTAGCTGATAGTCCTTCGGGATAACCAGTTTCCTCAGAAACCACAGAGGCAGTACAGCCATTGGGATGCCATAAATGAAGTCCTCCAGAAAAATCGTGATTAAGTATGATATTTGTAGCAGGCGTACAGCTTGAATCCTTCGATTCGTTATTAAAATTCTGCTTGAAATATCAGAAATTGATTGATGGAACTAATATGAGCTTAAGTTGGGATTTCAATAACACAAATTAAGAATAACAATGTGCATGGAGTAGATTCTCACATCACCAGGGCCGAGAAGCTAGCAATTTTAATAAAAACAAACATAAAATACAGCTTTGAAGAGACGGTTTGACCATTCCAAACCCCACCTTCCCTCCTAATAACAGATATCAGGGCAATTTTCAGTTAATACTAAACTGAATATTAAAGCATTGAATGTCACACAAGGCAACAAAAGCTAGGAAAAATACAAAATTGGAGAAAAGGGATTATGTAATAAGAGACAAAGAAAGGCAACCTCATTTGATCAATAATCAATGGTGTGAGCATGCATGCGCCTGCTTGTGCTTTGTATAAACACAACATAAACACACACAACAAGATACGCCTTAAAATGAATAAATTAGAGCCATAACAATAAACATATAATAACTCTAGAGAAATTGTATTACCTGATCAGGCTGAAGGCTTGCATCAATATTGCTTGCCAATGGCTTCTCCATAATATCTCTTGAACCCTAAAGCCAACAATAAAAAGCTCCATTAAACTGCTCAAATCAAAAAAATCCCATATGCGTATTGTGCTGTTCATCTGGCTTCATAAAATGTGAGCAAAAGTACAAATACTCCATTTTCAAGAAAGAAGAAAAATGGAAGAAAATCAGTATAAAATACTCAAAACCACTTTATCACCTCAGACTGAAGGCTTTTCCCGCCACTGCTTGAAGATGGTTTCTCCATAATATCTCTTGATGCCTAAAGCCAACAACAAAAACTACATTAAAAGCTGCCTAAATCAAAGAAATCCCAAATGGGTTCTAACAGAATCACACAATTTTATCACGTCCAGCAAAAGAGGAAATAAATAAGTTTTTCAGTGCAATACCTCTGAATGTGGGTTTTGCTCTGAGACTCGATTCTTGAAGCAGCATTTCAAGAACCGGCTCATTATATACTAGCTCCCCTTGGTATCTGATGATCTTTTCAAGTGAAGTCTAAGAAAAGCGCGGGGCCATCTTAACCAACAAATTAAGAAATTTTGTCTCTCATTTCTGCCTTTGCAATCCCAGCAACATATTGGCGTAATCTTCCCTACTTTGATGATTATATTGACTTGATATTGATCTAAGACCCAATATTATTAAATTGGGTTGTGAAGGGTGATGTTTGTGGGATGGGTTCATTGAGAGTTTTCTTTGGATTGCAGATTGAGGATTGCTCTATGGATGCTTGAATTCAAATTCAAACGAAACACAGGGTCTAGTGCTCTATTTCGCTTTTAGTCAATTGATTCTTGATACCTTTCTTTGAGTTTTTGTTTCTTCTCCACTAGTCATGTCTAAATTATTGAAACAAGAGGGTTGTGTTTGATTTTAATTTCAAGCGTTTTAGAAAAATGTTTTGAGCCAATCAAAGGAAGAAAATACTCTCAGTCCTTATTTTTAGTGTTTTAAAAAAACCAAAAAAAAAAACTCTCTCACAATACTTATCATTATGAGAAGTTCAAGAAAATATTTATTTGTTTTTTTTTCTCTAAATTTACCCTCACTCTTTTCAATCAAAGCCCATTAATTAACACATTACAATTTCTAAAAAGAATGGTATCTTTGTCAAGCTAAAATAAATCTTGCTAAAATTAAAAATATTAATTAACTTAATTCTATATGTGAAAAACTCTTAAAAAACTAGTAATTTGGAGTTGAGGGAGTAATGTGTTGTAGGAAATATTTTCGAATTTCCTATGAGAAATGGTGGAAAAATGAAACGATGGGTCATATCTTTCAATGATGTGATGATATATTTTCTAATATTAATGTCTTTTTAAGATGGTTTTTATCTGAGTAGTGGTGTTGATGCATATCAAACTTTGGGATGATTAGAAAATTTGTAGGAGGAAACTTTGAGCATAGGGAATTCTAAAAATTCTATTTTTTTGAGGAAGGACCTATCAATGATGGGGATCTAACCTACAAACAACATTAAAACTCCACTAAATTAAATAAGTATATGTCTTAGGAAGAATAAAGTAAAAGTAAATTGGAATATAATGTAAAATAAGGTAGGAAATATAGCAAGGGGGAATTATGCGTGAAAGTGAGCGATTCGTACTCAAAGTGTGCTTGATTTGTGAGCTTGAGTGGAGTGGATTGTGTAGATTAGAGAGCATTAGTAGAGTTTAGAGATTGTACTGAATGTGTTTACAAAACGAGAGATAGTAGCCTATTTTGTAGGTTTATTGGGATTTTGAGAAAACTATAGACCTATTTCGTAGGCTTGGCGGTTGAAAGGATAACGATTTGAAATACTATCCATTTGGACTTGGTTAAGATTGTGGAATTGGTCCAACTTACCAATAAGGTGGATGATTGGCTTGCCACTATGGGTCACATGCAATAGGCTTGGCCAGTGTAAATCTTACACTTAAATTGGAGATTTAAGCCCATCTTCAAGGCTTATGCTTAGGCTTTGCTCTTTGGGTTGTTTTGTTGTATTTGGGCCCAATGGACTGATTTTTAGGGGGGCGTCATCACTCCACCCTACTGTCAAAGTAATGTTGGAAGCCCTACTCTCGAGGCTAGTCGGTCATAAGGAAATTCTGTTTGCCTTGGAATCGTATGACCGTTTCATCTCTGTTTGAGATAAGGAGAATTCCACTATTTTGCTAGGGATGTGCGCTAAATGAAATCCTTGCGCAAGAGATTCCTCTGAGTAGGAAACCTGGTAGCAATCCTTAAAGAGGAGGTTCAGCTTTGTAGTTTTTAGCTTTGGGAAGCCTATGACTGGTGGTGGACTCCCTACTTTTTGAAGAATATGGAAGTGCCTTGTTAGGAAGGGCGGAGGCCTATTCCTAAAAGGTTTTGCCTTGCTCAAAGTAGTTTGTTAAGGGTAGGTATCCTCCAATTAGTGGTAGTACCTCATTTTTAAATACAACAAAGGCTTGGGAGGACCCATAGGAGGAGGGTATAGGAGAGAAAGGATGTGTGGCCCCTCTTCCACTTCTATACCCTATTATTGTAGTGGAATGTGATGAGGCCCTTTATGGGGATGGACCTTGAGTTGGCCTTCATTAGAAAGCCTGGAGCTTGTAATTTGCATTTATTGAGGGCATTTTAGGCTTTGAATAAGAGGAATCACGCATAAGGTGGATTCCTTTGTTGTTAAAAGGGATAGGCTCCCTTATACCAATGAGATTTGATGTTTTTCTTGGAGAAGGTTTTAGTGAACTCTGTCCCTGTAGAAAATTTTAAAATAATTTTCAAGCCTCATGAAAAAGAGTAATACCAAGATGAATAAGAAAAAAAATGGAGTTTTTGTTTACATGAAGAAGGCTTAGATGCTTGTTATTTGTTAGGGGAGATCGAATCTTGTTCCCTTAAGAGGTTTCCTACAGCGGATTGTTGCATGAGGTAAGGTTGATTTCCGCCCAATGAGGAGTTCCCTAGAGGCTTATCCCTGTTCCATGTGGGAAAGCTTGAGTCCTATGCCATGGGAGAATACCTAAGGAGAAATCTCGTAAGAGGAAGGATAGACTACTATAGGAGGAGGAGCTCCTTAGGGTTCTTTTAATAGAGGGAAGAGCCTATGTTCGAGATAGAATTCTTGAGGCGAAACCTCGTGAGAGGGAGGATATAATCCCATAAAGGAGTAGCACCTTTAGGCTCCTTTCTGTTTTCTATGAAGGAGCATAAGCCTTGTTAGGTGTAAGAACCCTTTCTTTTAATATTAGGATCATAGTCTCATTAGAGAGGAGGACTTGCAAAACAAGCGTTAGTCTTTCGATGCTTAAGCTAGTATTCGCCTGAATAAAAATGAACAAAATAAGAGTGCATTAATCAAATGTGAAATCCTAATGAATTAAGAAGGAAGGATCCATGTTATGAGAAACTTGGGCCCTCAACTATTGGTAAGGGAATGGTTTTGTAGGTAGAATCTGTCGATGTTCTACTCAATGAGGAAATCTTTTTATGGCATCCATTGATTTGTAAGCACCAGATCAAGGGTCTTTGCAACTTTGATCGAGCCTTTCAACTCGGATTCAAATTTCCAAATGGGTTTTAGTATATAAGACATGTCAAGTCATTTGAGTCCTCTGAGGGTTCTATTGAAGGAGCTTTTACAAGTATGAGCTGGGCAAACTAAGCACATGATAACAACAACCTTAGAAGGATATGGATTAAGGATTCCATATAGGTAAGGGTTAGAAGCCTATTGTTCGAGAGAAAGACTTACATCTTGCCTACTAATTTCACTTTTTAATGTGAGGAGGGCTTGGGCCCGTTTTGTATAAAGAAAGGAGTTTACCTTGTTTGTACGTAAGGAGGCAATAGGCTACAAGATAGTTATAACCTGTAAATGGAGGACAACTGAGCCTATCTCCATTGAGAGAAAGTATGAGGCCAGAGCTATGAAGGAAGGGAGGTCGGAGCCTATACTACGAGAAAGTATAAGCTTAGTAAAGGGTTAGGCCCTTGTCCATGGAAGACTAGGGTCATTCCTATTCTGATTGTGGAGGTCAGAGCCACACTAAGACTAACTTAATAGGGGAGGACTTGCAAAACAAACATTAAACCTGCACCTGAATTAAGTCAGTAATTGTTTGAAATGGAATAAGAATAATGTTAAATTAAATACGTGTGGAATGTAAAGTAAGATTGGGTGTAGGAATCCATAAGAAGAACCCAAGTCCTTCCTTAGTCAAAAGGGATAATTTATGTTTAAAACCTTATTAGGTTTTGCACGTTCCCATGATGGGGAATTTTCCTTCCTTCACTATCCTCTAGCTCAAATGCACTTCGTCCAATAATTTTTATGACTTTGAACGAGCCTTCCCAATTAGTTCTAACCTGCCAATGGGCTTTTCGGGCATCCACTCTTTAGAGGACTAGGTCTTCTACTTGGAACTCTCATGCTCGTATGCCTTTATTGTATATTTTAGCCATTCGGCTTTTGTATTTTGCCATTCTAAAGAAAACCTTGTCTCTGGCTTCCTCAATCATATGATTTTTTTAGATGAGGGCCTCATTTTGTGAGGCCTCGAATGATTCCACCTAGTGGGATTCCACACCAATTTTGGCAAGCATGAGGGCTTTAGTATTATAGACTAGATTAAAGGGGGTTTCTCTTGTGGTCCTACCAGGGGTCATGAGATGGGCACACAACACTCTTGGGAGTTTATTAGGCTATTTACTTTTTGCTCTTTCGAGCTTTATCTTGAGTCTTTGGATGACGAGATGATTCATTAACTTAATTTGGCCGTTGGCCCAAGGGTGAAACATAGTGGTAAAACATTGTTTGATTTTCATTTCTTGGCACCAAGCTTTCACTTGAGCGCAATGAAATTGTCTTTCGTTGTCGAATACGAGTTCATGGGAAACTCTGAATTGACATACAATGCTCTTCTAGAGGAACCTAAGTACCTATTTTTCAGTGATTTTGGCAACGACCTCACCTTCTACCTACTTGGTGAAGTAATCTACTATAAGAAGTAGGAATTTCTGTTGGTCCCGTGGCCAGAGGGAAAGGGGCCAACTATGTCGATTCGCCACCTAGCCAAGTGGTAGGGTGAATGCACAGCGGTCAAGGATTCTGCCAGCTTACTAATGAGGGGTGCATGTCTTTGACACCTGCTCACATTTAAGGACAAGGTCCTTGGCGTCAATTTCGATAGTGGGCAGAAGTAGTCTGCCCTACAGTCTTCCTGGACAAGGTTACCCATCACAACATCCTTAAAGGATCTCTCGAAGGCATATTGGCCCTCCTAGGGGGAAAGGCATTTAAAGAGTGGCATAGTGAAGGATTCCTGTATAAGACTCCTCTGATGAGTATGAATCATATGGCTTTATTTTGTATACGAGTGCCTTTGTGCTTGTTTTCGGGGTAGGATTCCTCTTTTCAAAAATTCAATGATTTCTTTTAGCCAATCATCCACATCTGTGGTGGCCAGGACCTCTTCCTTAGTGCAAGCCTTAATAAGGGTTATAACTGTGATTCTCCTAGTGTGTCAGTCCTGTAGAGAGCTAGCCAACTTAGAGAAGTAGTCTACTTTGGTGTTTTCCCATTGGGGAATTTGTTGTACCCCTTTTTAGTTCATCAATCTTCTTGAGATATCTGATCATACGTCCTTCCTAAGCTTGGTAGCGGTTTCCCACTTGGAAAGGCTCCAACTGGGAATCCATATAGACTATCAAGCTTCAGACACCGACTTCTAAAGCCAATTGGATTTCAGCAATGAGTGCCTCATATTTGGCCTCGTTATTAGGGGCCTTGAATTTGAATTGTACAACAAATTCAAATTCATCCCCTTTAGGGATGGTTAACACTACGCATGCTCTATTTTCGGTGCTAGTAGTCTATCTACATAGAGGAGCCGTGGACATTCCTCCTTAGGTGAAGATAGTAGTGTCATTTTAGAACTAAAGTTTATTAAGGATTGAGCCTTAATAGTAGGAGATGTTGAAATCCCCAAGCTTTATGGCCCATTTGATGAGCCTACCTAAAACCTCACGTTTCCCTAATACTTAACGAAGAGGGTGGTTTGTGTGAACCACTATGGAATGCGAGAGAAAGAAAGAACACAACCTTAGTGTGGCAACCACCATGGCCTAGGCTACCTTCTCAATTTCTGAACAGCGTTGCTCAGCTCCTTGGAGCTTCTTGATCACATAGGACACAGGTTTTTGAACATCGTCGTCCTTACTAAGATGGACCAACCTTATATCATAGCCTGTGACTAAAAGAGAGATATATAGGGGCTCCTCTGGTATAGGGTTTACCAGAAGAAGGAGCCTATTGATGTATTGCTTGAGGGTCTCGAAGGCTTTCTGGCAATACTTATTCCATTCGAATAGAATAGCCTTCCGCAAGGTCTTAAAGAAAAGAAGGCTCCTATCAGCAAGCTTATAGATGAATCGACCAAGGGCGGCGATTCTCCCATTGAGGCACCGAATCTCATGCATGTTTGAAGGC
Organism: Petrea volubilis; assembly: GCA_026212405.1. NCBI lineage: Eukaryota > Viridiplantae > Streptophyta > Magnoliopsida > Lamiales > Verbenaceae > Petrea > Petrea volubilis. Next base: position 10,232,452 of record CM047877.1, read on the forward strand.
GCTTTTATTTTTTGAATGGCTTTGATTTTGGCAGGATTCAATTCAATCTCTCGTTCTATGACCATGTAGCCAAGGCAACACCCTCCCCTTACTCCAAAAGAGCACTTGAGTGAGTTGAGCTTCATGTGATATCGATGAAAGACTTGGAAGGTCTCCTCTAGGTCATTAATGTGATCGATGGTTTTCAACTTTTTACAAGCATGTCATCAATGTACACTTCCATGTTACATCGAATTTGATCTTTGAACATCCTATCTACTAGTCGTTGATAGGTTGCACCTGTATTTTAGAGGCCGAAGGGCATTACTATATAGCAATATGTCCCTCCTGATGTGATGAATTTGACCTTCCTCTATTCGGTAGAATCTAAGAGGATTTGATGGTAACCCTGGAAGGCATCCACCAGGCTGAGGAGTTCACATCCAGAAGTGGAATCCACTAGTTGATCAATACGAGATAAATGGTAAAAGTTCTTGGGACACGCCTTGTCACTACAGGAAAATACTCATTTTCTGGGGGAAACATTTCGGCGGATTATTTCCGCTGGATTTTCGCCTAAAAATCCTGCGAAACACCGATGGAAATAATCCGCCGGAATTTTTCCCCCGAAAAATTCAAAAAAAAAAATTTAAAAATCCGGGGGAATTCCGGGGGACTTTTTCCCCCGGAAAATTAAAAAATAAAAAATAAAAAAAATCCGGGGAAATTCCGGCGGAATTTTTCCACCGAAAAATTCCAAAATAAAAAATAAAAAATAAAAAAAAAATCCGACGGAATTCTGGAGGAATTTTGCCCCCGAAAAATCCAAAAAAAATAAATCCATGAGAATTCCGGCGGAATTTTGCGCCGAAAAATTCAAAAAAAAGTTAAAAAAACCGGCGGAATTCCAGCGGAAATTTCCGCCAGAATGTTTTTTTTTTAATTTCGGCCGATTGATACTTTATTTTAAACTATAAAATATTAACACAAGTTTGAACATATCGTAGTGGTTTAGTTATGACATTCCATCTTCAATGTTCAGGGTTCAAACCCCCTTGAATGCAAAAAGTAATTTTATTTTTTTTAATATGAAAATCCGGGGGAACTCCGGCGGAACTCCGACGAAATTATTCCACCAGACTATTTTTTTTTTTGAAATTCCATTAAATTAAATATTAATTTTTGGTTGCAAAGGTTCAAATATTTTTTGGTTGCAAAGGTTAAATTAAATACTCTAATGGTAGGGCTACAACTCTTTTATCCTAAAGGTCAAAGGTTCAAATCCATTTGAATGCAAAAATAATTTTAATTTTTTAAAAATTTTTTTTTGCAAAATCGTATGTGTAAGTATTTATAATATATTTATTAATTTTAATTTTAATTATTATTATTTATAATATGTCTTAATTATTTATAATATATTTATTGATTATATGGTACAATATAAATACAATGAAAATCTTTTAGTTTTTTTAAAGGAAATAAAATTACCAATTTTATGTAGCATATAATAATAATAATAATAATAATAATAATAATTTGAAAAAAAAATCAATAAATAAACTTGGAGGTGGTAGTTTAGTGACAAAGTATTACATTTTAAATAAGAACATAAATAAGTTAACAAATAAGAATATGTAATAATTATAAATAATATTTTGCAAATAATATTTAAAAAAAATTAAAACAAGTTAACAAAATAAAAATATATAACAAGTATAAAACAAAATAATATATTAAGAAATTAAAATAAGAATAATCAAATGAATATGTAATAAGTATAAAAAAAAAAATAACACAAGTTCTTGCAATAACTTAGCGGTTGAAGGCTTGACAAACAAGCTTGAGGTCATGAGTTCAAATCCCCTCAATTACAAAAATTTGTATATTTTGGGGATACTATTCCAACGGTGATTGCGGCGGCGGTGGGGCCCGGCTGATGGTGGACGGCGACGGCGGCAACAGCGACAGGGGCTGCAATGGCGGTGGTCCGGCGGAAATCGGCATGCGACAATAGGAGCAACGGCGGCAGTAGCGGAGACAGGCGTGCGGCCTGCCGGAGGGAGTTGCCGGTGGTGGGGCTCCAACGGTCCGGCAAAAATTTTCGCCGGATTCCCGCCGATGGTAGAGTTCGGCGGAAATTTCCGGCTGTGGTCCGTCCAGCAGAATATTCCGATGGAAAATTTCAGCCGGATATCCGCCGGTGGTCAAGTCCGATGGAAATTTCCACTGGATTTCCTTTGGTGGTCAGGTCCGAAGGAATATTCCGCTGGATTGCCGGTCTGCCGAAAATTTCCACCGGATTTGCGCCAGAAAATGGCAATCCGGCGCCGTTTTTTCCACGGACCCATTTTCAATGGATTTCCTCCGATTTTCCTCCGAAATTTGGATTTTACGGGGGAAATTCCGCCGAATTTCCGTCAGAAAATGCACGTTTTCCTGTGATGTGTTAAGGTCACGAAAATCCATGTAGACTCTCCACTTGTCACCTCTTTTGGAGACTAGGACAACATTGGAAAGCCATTAAGGGAATAGGATCTCCTGAATGTGCCCGGCTTGCAAGAGCTTGTCAGTTTTGGCTTGAATGATTCAATCCTTCTTATGACCAAAGTGCTTGTTCTTTTATTTGACAAGTCCGATGAAAGGGTTTACGTTCAAATGGTAGACTACAACTTTCGAGTCGATACCGCAAGGTCTTTGGGAGACCAGGCGAAGGAATCCACATTCCTTCGGAGGAAGGCTACTAGACCTTTGGCGAGTCCCTCCTCTAATCAATACCCAATTTAGGTAGTTTGAGAGAAATCTCCAAAGACCAACTCAATAGTAACTAATTCCTTGGTGGATTCCATTCTAAATGGAGCATTGGGTTCTTTACCCTCCTTGTCAGGCAAGAGAGGTGCCTCATCTTTTTGAACACCTTTGGTTTCAGAATCCTCAGCAAGCTTATCCTCCAGGGGTCTTTGTTGGATAAATGGGAATCCTATGGAGGAGGTGCCTTAGCGGCTTCCTACATAGTTGGGACGAGGGCGTCCTTGTGCTATGCAAGAGCCTTGTGAGGTTTCCTTGCAAAACCCTTCTTACTCTTGCACTTGATGGATTCCATATAACATATTTTCTAGGAGAACTGATCCCCTGAGACTTTTTCGATTCCTTTTTCCATGAAAAACTTTATTTTCATGTGATATGTAGACACTACCTCCTGGAAGGCGTTCAAGATAGGTCTTTCTAAGATAACATTGTATGTGGATGGAGCATTCACCACAAAGAAGGACGTCATTCCAAGTTTCTTATGGGATCCAGTCCCCAAAGTTAGGGGAAGTGTTACCTGACCTTTCGGTTGGATGGCTTCCCCTGCGAAATCTTCTAACATGGTTTTCACTGGTTTCAATTGTGCTCCTCCTAACTCCATTTGTTGGAAGGCCTTATAATAGAGGATGTCGGTAGAGCTGCCATTGTCAGCAAAGACTCTCTAGATGTCTTAGTTGGCTAAGATGGTAGATATGACAAGGGCATCGTGATAATGGATGTAAATCCCATTCAGGTCTTTTGGACCGAATTAAATGGTAAGCGCAGTTACCCTATTTTCCACTTTCAGTATAGTGGAATTGTTTTCATGTGATGGAGAGCTCTGGCAAGAGCCTTTTTGGCGTTGTAGGAGTCTACATCGGTGGGTCCTCCCGCAATCATGTGAATGATGCCTTTGCTAGGAGGGTCATCACTTTCTGCGGATTCCTTAGAGTCATCTGAATCCTCTTGAGAAGCCTTTCTTACCTGAGGGATTTTACCCTCTTTGGGGTTTTTTGCTGGACTTGGCTCACTTGAATTGGTTTCCCATGGAAGGATTCTTTTTAGGGAACAGGTCTAACCCTTGTTCTTGATTTTTGCATACGAGATCCTGGAGGTGTCCATTCTTAATGAGTCTTTTGATCTTATTTCTGAAGTGGCGACACTCATTAGTTTCATGCCTATAGTTAATACGACAACAACAAAAATGTTCTAAAGGAGGTCTAGTAGGACCTCTGTCTACGCCTCTTGGCCAACGCACGACGCTTTTATCTTGAATTTAGAGGAGGACCCGAGCAAGCGTAGTCCTTGGAGGTGTGCAAAAAGGAGGCTCCCGAGCCTTCTTCGGAGGACCTAAAGGGCCTCCAATTTTCGATTTTGATTGGAGGATTATCCCGCTTGGAATTTCTCCACGTGCATGTATTTCTCGGCCCTCTGAATGAGGGCTCCCATGGGGGGTTTGGTCTCTTGCCTGGAGAGCAATTGAAGGCACCCTTACACATTCCTTACGAGAAGTCAACAGAGTGTAGTTCATAATCGATGTCAAGTACTTGGAGGGAGGCTAAGGTGAATCGACTGAGGTATTTCCTTAAGGATTCCTTGTCACCTTGCCTGACTTGGAAGAGACTCATGATGGATTTCTTATAATTCTTCCTGCTCACAAACTAATGGAATTTTCTGGAAGTTGACAAAACCACTTTTAGGCTCTTTTGACTAGAGTAGTGTCAAAGACCTAACATTTGACCCCATTGGTATACCGATGGAGCTAGGCCCAACTTTTGAATTTCACCACATGTTCTTATGGATTTGTCATCTCAATATATGTTGGGTGATTTGAGGTGCTCATGCCTGGGAGAAGATCCTCGACCATAACTATTGGACCGAAAGTATTGCTTATACGAGGGAACTCTTCCTCTTCACTATGTTTTCTTTCTATGTACTATAGCTTCCTCAAAATCTCGTATATTCCATTAGTTGCGGGTGCTTGCATAGCCCCAATATGAGGAGGCATAGAATTAGGAGTGTATAGGGTTCCCATTTTGTAGAATCCAGGGAAGACTACTCAAAGTTTCTCCTCCTAGACCATGTGTCATGGTTTGGGGGAAAGATCTTAGGCTTAGTAAAGGCTGACAAAGCAGAGTGGTTTTTTTTTTACGGGTCATGGCTAAAATGATGCTCATTATATGAAAACTACTCACAGTTTCTTCTTTGGGTTGTCTCATATTATTTGGGCTCAATTAACTGATTTTAGGAGGCATCAAGTGTGTTTGTTTAAAAATTTCACAATCACTAAATTCAATGAGAAAATAGGAACTGCAGAATGAGACCAGGTGTACAAAAAATATATTTTTGCTCAATGTTCAAAGCTATTGAATCTGATGACCAAAACGACGACCCTAAAAAGATTTTATGTTATGTGTGGGCATGCCAATGTGCAATAAATACATAATATGAAGTTTTAACGTGAGTTGTGCCTTTAATCTAACTTCTAATTCAAAATAATTGCACCAAAGTAGGCAAATACTACCTGTAAGATTCTACTTGCCTACAACTGAATGTAGGACTTAACAATTTAGTGCTCAAAGAATTACGAAAATTTTTAAAAAAGTAATGTAAGAAATTGAATTGAAAAGCAATAACCATTCGATATAAGTATTATAGACTTTGGTAACAAATGTATGCATTGATTACATGAGTCAAATCTACAAACAAGTGCATTGAAAGACTCTAGGAATTTTAGCTACAAATGGACGCGTTAATGACTTTGTACAATAGCTATACATAAGTGCATTGAAAGACTTGCAATACTCTATGAATATTGATGACTTTGACTATAATGCCTCATGCATTCACTCGACATATTCCACTACATCACGTTGATATCTCATCCAAATTGAGCGAGTGATGGATATGACTTAGCAATGCTATGGAGAAAATGCATTGAAAATTCCATCTCGAGTGGAATGAGCATGACTACGAACCACCTGATAGTGGTTTTATAACCTATGAACTAAGATAATTAGTTCGTTTTAAGCTAAAAATCAACGAAGTGTAGACTTGTTGATTAAAATTGTGTTGAGCTGATTAGGTTGAGTGTAGACTATCGTTCTTAGTGCTTCCCAACTCCCTTATATGGCTTGAATCTTCAACAAACCTACCTTATTTGGAGCTTGGCGACCTTATTTGAATTTGAATGAGTGATGTACCATGTTGGTTATGTCATTTATTTGAATTTCGAACTTCTTCAAATGGCTTTGCATCACATGTCCAATATTTTTTAGCATTTGGTTATGCAAATACCGATATTTTAGCCATCTTGTTATTCCTTATTAACAACCCCTAAAAATAAGGATGTGCACTTAAGCACATAAATTTATTTTCATTTTTATTTTATTTTGACCGAATGGACCATAAAATGTTTATTTAAATATTCCGGCCTTAGCTCGAGCCTTAACATGGGCCAACCTTACTTCATATTGAAATGACTCAACCTAAAATTAACTTAGCATGGCTAAAAAATTAACCAAACTTTTAAAAAATACAAAAATTTATTTTTGGGCCCAAACATGGTGTTAATTTAGATTTTTATATTACTACATATTATTATATAGTGTAATTATTAAAAAAAATATATGTATTACTATAATAATTATCATTTTGATGATTCTCAATATGAGGTAGATTTTCTAATGTGAGGTTAATAAATTTGAACTAATGAATTCCTCATTTGGATGGATTTGGTAGGTTCGGCTTGTAAACAAAAGAACTAGTTGGGGTCATCCTTAACTTAGATTCTCCTATACTTTAAATCATGACTTGGTCGAGCAAAGGGACCAAAGCAATAGGTTAAATGAAGTAATAGCTGAGGACATCTAAGCATTTATAATTGAGTGAAGTGTACAAGGTTTATACCATGCCAAATCACTTGCTAATCCACCCTTGGTAATTCCATGCCTAGCCTTGTCTAATCTCTCCAAGTTACTACAATTCACACTCACCCCATTACCTCTCGCTTCTTCTAAAACACATTCCATTACAAAAACCAAAAAACCAGTACGTCAGGGGGCCCGAAAGATCATTAATCTAATGAAGAAGAGGAAAACAATAGAGTTATCTGAGAGTCAGCTTTTTGACGTTCAAGTTCATAGCTGCAAAAAAATTTGTGTATGAGAAGTGATTGAGTTTAACATTTCGACTTCATCGGCCCTGTTGCGTAGGGCCACTAGGACCAATGATCATCATAGCTTGGAACTGTCAAGGTTTGGGCTACTCCCGAAACAGTTTAATTTCTTAGACAGACACTTAAGGATGTCCACCCCTCCTTAGTCTTTCTCTTTGAGACCAATTGCAAGAGAGCTTACATTGATCGCATCAAGGAGATGTTTCATTTGTTCGGTGTTTGTGTGGAGGCTGTAGGTCGGAGTGGGGGTTTGGCATTGTTGTGGGACAAGAGTATACTAGTGTCGCTTCAGTCGTATTCTAGGCATCATATTAATATTGTTATTGATTTAGAGCTATACAGTTTTGATTGGAGGTTAACTGGGTTTTATAGTGAATCTAATGAATCGAGATGGATGGATTCGTGGGGGATGCTTCAGTACCTTGGGGGTGTCTCCAGATTACCATGGCTTTGTATTGACAATTTAACGAGATTCTATAGCTTAGTAAGAAAGAGGGTGGACGTACTAAACCAGAGTTTTTACTTGTAGCTTTCAAGGAATCTTTACGGATATGTAATTTGCATGACATCAGTTTTTTAGGGGAGCAGTGGACTTAATGTAACAATCGAGAATTCTTGAACTCTATCCGTGAAAGGTTTGATCGAGCATGTGCGTCAATTGAATGGATGCAATAGTTCCCAGGGGCTAAAGTCACTCATTTTGGTACCATATTCTTGGATCACAAGCTGATTATTTGTGAGCTTGATGGAACTGAGTCGGGATTTACATGAAAGGCCAAACCTTTTCACTTCAAAGCCTCTTGGTTGCATTCAGAAGCATGCTTTAATTTTTTGGAGACAAGTTAGCTTTTTGTTGGTGTTGCAAATTTGATGGACAACATCGTTTGCAAGCTTGCTCGAAGTAAAGAAGAATTTATGTAATAGAGTAAGGCTAAGTTTTATAAACCTAAAAGGCGACTGAAAGAGATTGAAAAGTGAACCGAATGCTTACGAGAGGGTGTTATCATAGTAGAAAGTAAGGCGGAGGAGTAGGGTTTACGGGTGGAGTTAGAGGAGAGTCAATTACGGGAAGAGGTTGCATGGAAACAATGGAGCAAAGCGGAGTGGTTAAGAGAGGGGGATAGGAATGCAACATCCTTTCATAGAATAACATCTAGGAGGTTCAAGAATAATTCTATCTCTCGACTTAGGGAGGATGCTAATTATTTTTAGGATGATTTGGAACAGGGTATACAGGGTGTAATTTCATAATACTTTGCGAACATATTCCAGTCTATCAATCCTCTCGTTGAGGAGATCGTGGAGGTTCTTCTTGTGGTTAGACCTCGAGTAGATGTTACCATGAACAAGGCACTACAGGCACCCTTCATGGCCGGGGAGGTTTCTAAAGCGTTATATCAAATGTTCCCCTACAAATCTTCTAGACCAGACAATATCCCCCCCCCCCATATTTTTTCAATCATTTTCGAAATTTGATTGGTCCAGACATTACTGGTTGTGTACTTAACTTTCTTAATAATCGTAATTTTTCACTGGACTTTAATCATACCCATATTTTGGCTATCCCTAAATGCTCTAAACCTAAAGATATGACCCAGTTTTAGCCTACTTCTTTGTGTAACATTATCTATAAGATAGCCTCTGAAGCGGTTCCTAATAGGATTAAACCTTTTTTGGATTAACTTATCTCACCTTCCTAATCTGCTTTTATACTGGGCAGGCTCATCTCTGATAATGTGCTCCTTGCTTTGGAAACTAACCATTTTTTGAAAAAGAAGAAAAAAGGAAAAAATGGTTTCATGACAATTAAACTCGATATGAGTAAGGACTATGATCGATTCCAATGGAATTTTCTTAAATACACTTTGTTGCATCTTGGTTTTGCCAGTCATTTTGCCGATCTTGTTGTGCTTTGTGTTTCATTCGTTTTGTAGTCTTTTCTATTGAGTGGGTCCCAATTTGGTTACTTTTGGCCGTAGAAGGGCCTCCGGCAAGGGGACCCCTTGTCGCCTTATTTAGTTCTCTTTTGCACAAAAATGTTTAGCAGATTATTAAAGGTTGTGGAAGAGAATTGAGGTATCTTAAGAATCTTAGTGTGCCACGGCTCCCCTTGAATCTCTCACCTTTTTTTCACAGATAATACATTGATTTTTAGCCAGGCTTCCACCTTACCCATGACTCGGATTTTGGGAGTGCTATAGGGGCATATGAGAAATATCTAGGTCTTCCGTCGGTGGTCAGACGTAACAAATAAGTATTCATCTCCATTCAAGACCATGTTTTGCACCCAATTAAAGATTGGAACGAGCGTACTCTTTCGAAAGTAGGTAAGGAGGTGCTTGTTAAAACTATTTTATAGTCTATTCCGTCATATTCCATGTCTTGTTTTAGGCTTCCAGACTTGCTTTTATCCCAAATTGAGAGTTCATTAGCAGATTTTTGGTGGCATAACAGGGGGTTAGGAAAGTTTATTGGATCGCCTAGCGTAAATTGTGCATTAGTAAAGATGCAGGAGGGATAGGATTTAGGTCCTTATGCAACTTCAATGAAGCTTTGTTAGCCAAGCAGCTGTAGAGAGTGATTTCACAAAGGGATTCTCTCTTGAGTCAGGTTTTGAGACCAACGTATGGTTGCCCCATTGGTTCGTTCTAACTCAAACTCGTTGAGGCTCTTGAAGGTAGGACCTAGATGGAGAGTTGGCTCGAGTTACTCGATTCAGGTTTGGGATGGCGAATGGATGCCCAGGCTACATAATTTCATGGTGATATCCCCTAGGCGTGATCACCCCCTGATCTTAGAATAGCGGGTCTTAGTTCCCAGGGGGGGTTGGAATGTGAATATTCTCAACTTGATTTTCTTACCAGTAGACATTGAGCTTATCTAAATGATACCTGTAGGTGATACTTTGAATGATGATGTTCTCGTGTGGCATTTAAATAGGAACGGCCTCTTTACAGTGAGAAGTGTCTATCATCTATCAAATACAATTTCATCCATAGAGCAACCAAGACCGCAACCCACCATGGAATTGTGGCAATTTATTTGGGGTTCGGTCATGGTCAACAAAATTAAAATTTTTCTTTGGTGATTGTGTAAAGAAACGCTCCCAATAGTAGTCAATTGACATCATCGTGGGATTCATGTGCACGACGGCTGCCCATTTTGTTCATTTGAGTTCTAAGATACCCACCATTGGGTTTGGAGCTTACACTTTTGCAAAATCAGATTTTTCGTTTAGTCTGGACTTGATTTGGGCTATTTGGTTTGTTCACTGCAAATGTACAATGGAGGACAAGGTTCGGGATCCACTGCAAGTAGTTCAACTTGCTCGCGATTCTTTGAATGCCTACATATCTACTACTGTTACAGTGAGGGGCCCAGTGCCACCTAGTGGTCGACATGAGACAACCCGGTGGATCAAGCCTCTAGTTGGATTTGTGAAAATCAATTTTGATGGTGTTGTTTTTATTCAGGATCAGTCCATAGGGGTTGGGCATTGCAGTGTGTGATCATACTGGACATTGTCTTGCATGGTGATCGATTTGTATTCCTGTTCCGAGAGATGCTCTTCATGTTGAAGCTCTTGTTGCTTTGGAAGGAGACAGTTTTGCTGGCAAATTGGGTTATGATAAAGTTATTATAGAGGGTGACTCAAGTATTTTAATAAATGCTCTCAAGAGTTGTGTCCGTGATTTTTCATATAATGGGAACTTAGTTCAGGATATTCATAGGATTTGTGATGTTTTCTCTCAAGTTATTTTTGCTTTTACTCGTAGGTGGGGGAATACGATCGCCCATCATCTAGTTCGTTATGCGTCGTCAAACTTTGTGGAGTCATCGATTCTCCCTGATTTAGTAGCCAATGTTATTTTGACGAAGCCAACTCTTCTTGATAATTAATATTGTCATCTTCCTTTCAAAAAAAGAATATACATGCACTTTTAAAACTATAGTTCTACATGTATTAACACCGTCTTGGTCAAGACAGTCATTCGATATATGTTCGATGCTCTATTTAATATGTCCAAAAATTAAACTGTTGAAAATGACATATTTATATGTTAATATTATAGGAGTTTTATTCGTAATTTGATGCCATTTATGGGTGAATCTGTAGAATAAAATCCATATATATGTGTGTGTGTGTGTGAATTGAGTAAAACACAAAGATAAGTGTTTGTGGATTATGTTAAATCCGAATTGGACACTTTACCAAGACAAGTCATGCATTTATGTGGTTATGCTGATTACTTATTAAAGTATCAACTAACAATCGCATAGTGAAAGCACCCCATGTGCGTGCTGCCACTAGCCCACCCGACCCGACCTAGCTCAGGCTTTGGTCACAAAAGTGGGTGTTAAGGCGCATCTTTCGATCTTATTTTTTTTCTAGAACTTCGCTTGGGTCTTGTTCTTAGATTTTGTTTGAATTCAACATTCAAACTTAATTGAGCCGATACAAATTGGTAATCACAAAACAAATGTATTTGACTAGTGCGTTATTGACTGTTACTTGGAACATTACTAGCTCCTGCTAGAAGTTACCAGTTGTTTCAGGTGTAACTGATATTAGAGTTACAAAAACTGTCAGAACATTTTATAAAAATTATAAAATGGTAGGCTCGGTGTGGTTGATTATGAAAATTATAACCGAACCGATTATGCAGTGTGGTTTCCACTTGAACAATTGAACCGTAGTTCTTTAAATAAATTAACGAACACAATTCGATTCGAAGTGATTTGGGCGATTTTTTAAAAACTTGCTTAGCCCTAATACATATTATCCCTATTTACTGCTAACTATACGAACACATCGTCACTGGATAAAGGATGAGAAGTGGGAGAAACATAATACCAATAAAACATTTATGATTTGGTACCTAGCAAAGCAATTTATTCTTAACATTTATGGAGAAAATTAAAAAGTCATTTAATAGTTTTATTTTGAATAAAAATGGCTTCAATTTTTTTTTCTATAAAATCTAAACATAGAAAAAATTATAGGTCGAATTACGTTTACCTCCCCTGAGGTATACCATATTTATAAAAAATACCCCGACATATGAAAAATTATAATTACCCCCCTGAATTGAGGGGGTAATTACACAGTACAGCAAAAAAATATGAACTTCCAAAATTACCCCTAAGTAATTTAAGCATAAAAGAAGAAAAAAATAAATAAAATAAAAACCCCAAAATACCCTTTATTTATCATTTTTTTTTTGCTTTTTGTCACTTTTTTCTTTTGTTTTCTTAATACGACAACCCTAATCAAAACATATACTCATGAGAAGATTATGGCAATTCGGCATAAAGCAAAGAACAAGATAGATTCTACCCTTTAAACCCACTACCCCCTTGTACTCAAGAAGAAGATTTAAAAGGATTTAATCAAGAAAAGATCAACACTTACAAGTACTCTTGAAACATAAATCAAATTCTTGTTGCAATGGAGATTGTAGAACTCACAATTCCTAAGCTAGGGTTCTTACACATGAAGAACAAGATACTCACGTTTTTTGTCTACCTCAATATGAAAAATCTGATTTTCAAAGGTTTAAAGAGGGTATTTATACCCTAGACAAAGCCAAACCCTAAACTAAGCCCATTAGGCCTAATCCCCTAAGGAATGGGCTTTAAGTGAAGCCCATTGTGCCATCCTTACAAGGACTTATTAAAGTCTATCAAGTCATGTGTTTAAAACCCAAACACAAGCTATTACAAATAATTAAAGCCCAAATAAATTTAAGCCCAATTAAACAAGGCTAGGCAGCCCCTTCATCAATAGAACACGCCTCAAGCATATGGAGTAGCTTAGGTGTGCCTTCAAGCCCAATTAAATGTGCACTTAGTGAATTCATGCTCTTGCAACTCAAGTGTGACTTGCTCTTGTACATATGAGTTCATGGCTGTCCCAAAGGCCTTAGCCCGTGCCCTTGTGATTGACCCACTTGGAAGAGCCAATGGATCCTTCTTGTTGCCTCTTGCTTCGGCCTTGACACCATTGGAGCTCCCTTGATCCGCATCATTCCCTCCTTCCTCAAAAAGATTTGTCCTCAAATCTGAATCCAAATCAAAAGGAGAAAGATCAGAAACATTAAATATTGTAGAAATGCCATACTCACCTGGTAGATCAATTTTGTAGGCATTGTCATTAATGCGCTCCAAAACTTGGAATGGGTCATCACCATATGCATCCAACTTGCTTTTTCTTTGGTTTGGGGATCTCTCATTTCTAAAGTGAACCCAAACCCAATCACCCGGGTCAAAGATAATCCGCCTCCTTCCTTTATTAGCCTTGTCAGCATAAAGACGGTTCTTCTTCTCAATATTGGTGTGTGCTTTCTCATGTAATGACTTCACCAAATCTGCCTTCTTTTGTCCATCTAAACTCACAAGCACAGTTACATGCAAAGGACATAAATCTAGCACAGTTAAAGGGTTAAAGCCATATACAATCTCAGAAGGTGAAAAACCAATAGAAGAATGAATGCTCCTATTATATGCAAACTGAATAAATGGCAAACAATCTTCCCAAGTTTTTAAATTCTTACCAACAATTGCACGCAATAAGGTTCCTAAAGTCCTATTCACAACCTCAGTTTGTCCATCTGTTTGTGGATGGCAAGTAGTAGAATAAAGCAATTTAGTTCCCAATTTACCCCACAAAACACGCCAAAAATGTGAAAGGAACTTAGTATCCCTATCGGAACCAATGGTGCGTGGCACCCCATGTAAATGCACCACCTCTCTAAAGAACAAATCAGCTATGTTAGTTGCACCATCAGTCTTATGGCATGCAATAAAGTGTGCCATCTTGCTAAACCTATCAACAAAAACATATATAGAATCTCTCCCACGCCTAGTCCTAGGCAATCCAAGCACAAAATCCATAGAAATACCAGTCCAAGGTGAACTAGGCACAGGTAAAGGCATATAAAGACCATGTGGCATAGACTTAGACTTGGCCTGTTTACATGCAATACATGAAGAGCAAACTTTCTCAACATCTTTTCTCATATGTGGCCAATAAAAATGTTCATTCAACATGTCATAAGTCTTATGCACACCAAAATGCCCCATTAGACCCCCACAATGTGATTCCAACACTAGCAAGTTATGCATAGAACATTTAGGTAGACAAAGTTTATTTCCCCTAAACAAAAAGCCTTCATGTCTATAAAACTTGTCAAGTGCTCCATGTTCACAAGCAACATAAACATTCCCAAAATCAGAATCATTCACATATAATTCCTTGATATGCTCAAAACCCAACAACTTAGATCCAAGAGTAGAGATCAAGGCATACCTTCGGGATAATGCATTTGCCACGTCATTCTCTTTCCCGTGCTTATATTGAATCACACACGGAAACTGCTCTATAAATTCAACCCACTTACCATGTCTCTTGTTAAGCTTACCTTGCTCTATTCCCCTCAATGGTAGTAGACCACTCGGCATCTCTTCTGGAAAAACATCAGAAAACTCCTGCAATAAAGAAACACAACTAGAAGGAAGAATAGAAGTGTCAAGGTCAGTCAAAGAAAAATATAACTCCCTAAACCGAATCATCAAGATTGGTTTACCCTCACTAATTGCACTCCTGATCTCTCTTTCTCTCACAAAAAGTGTTTGTTTATTTCTTCCCTCACTCTTCTTTTCTCTCACCATTGGGCCATTTACTTGTTTACTCTTTTGTTTGGCCTCTTTTCCCTCTTTCTTTTCACTTTCTTTCTCTTTCTCCTCACTTCCCAAATTCTGCCCCTCGCTCTCCATAAGCTTCTTTTGGTCTAAATAGACCTCACTAGGTGTAAGAGTTACACGCCTTCCTTCATGGGAGAATGAGAATCGGTTGAGGTAACCATCATGGTGCACTTTCCTATCAAACTCCCAAGCCTTGAGGCCCGAAACTGCCCCTTTTGGTTTAGGGTTTTGAAATTCCTTTTTCTCCTCCTTTGTAGGCCATTTAGAACCCCAAAAGTTGCTAGTGTTGCTTGCAAACTTGTTGGAGTTCTTGCTCTTCTTCTGCTTCTCTATCTTCATGGCCATGTTAAGCATGTCTTCCATAGAATCAAACTTGTAGAGCTCAATCACATCAGCGATTTCCTTGTTCAAACCACTTAAAAACCGAGCCATGGTTACCTCTTCATCTTCTGCAATGTTAGCTCTAACCATGCACATCTCCATGTCCTTGTGGTAGTTTTCAACTGACTTAGCCCCTTGCACAAGCCTGTGCAATTTCTGATGTAGCTCTCTAAAATAGTGGGAAGGTACAAAACGCTTTCTCATTGCCTCCTTCATGTCGTCCCAATTGCTAATGGGGCATCTCCCCACCTTTCTTCTACTCAAGTTGAGTTGATCCCACCAAAATAGAGCTTAATCAGTGAACTCAACTGCAGCAATCTTCACCTTCTTCTCTTCTGAATATCTATTGCACTCAAAGATCATCTCAACCTTTCTTTCCCACTCCAAGTATTCTTCTGCATTGTTTCGGCCTTTGAAAGGTGGAATCTTGAGCTTGATGTTGCCCAAATTCCCGTCTACCTTGTCAACTGCCACTTCGTCCTCCTCCTCTTCATAGGCTGGATATCTAGTACTTCGGCCTCTAAACCTTCCCCCACCTCTTCCACGCTCAAGTCTACCTCCCCTCCAATTGTGAGTCGCATCAGGCCTCTCATCTTCATCATCAAACTCATCTTGCAAATTTTGATGGGTATGAGCAAATGGTGTATGCCCTCCCTTTGTTGTAGTTGCTTGATGAGATTGTGAACTCCTTCCCTTCAATTCTTGGTCATGTCTCTCCAACTTGTCATTCATGGCCTCTAGAGTTTTGTTCAAATGAAGAAATTGCCCTTTAAATGCTTCTAGAATGAATTGCATTTGAGGGTCATCAACCTTGAAAGTCCCTCCATCTCCTTCTTTAGATGAGCTAGACATTGCTGCAAATCAAAAGAAAGAACACTATAGGCAGATTGTTTGTCACTCACTCACTCCCTCACGTGTTTCTCTCTTTAAAACGTGGGCTTTTCTCTCCCAAAGGTGTAGGGTCACACTCCAGCCTTTTACCACTCCTCCACGCGTCTCAATTGCACTTTAGAATCCAACAAATGCCACAAGATAACAAGAAGAGTTTGGAAGACAAGGATAAAACCTAACAAGGAGAATTGAGCAAGAACAAAAGATAGAAAGAAAACTTAAGACAAACGGAACGGTAGTGCAAAAACAATGCAATGCACCACTTGATAATATCAATCTAGAGTGTAGACACAAGCAATTAACACCCTAGTAATATCAAAGAGGCAAAAAGGTAGCTCAAAACAAGAAATTAAATAACTAGAATCACAAAGAGACAATTCCGGTCAAAAATAGACAAGGCGAACGAAATAAGAACCTAAGTTATTTCTACCCCAACAAAACAAGCAAACAAGAATACCAAAAATTCAGAATTTTTTTTTTTTTAATAAGGAAGTCAATGGTAGCCGAATCACCAATAGTGCCAATTTAATTGATTTGTTAAGTACCAAACAAGCACAAGGTGTGAAGGTGTAATTGGGATGCCAAGAAGTGAAAACTAAAAAAAATTAAATGAAACCCCTTTACATGAGACACACGAAAATTATAGTAAGAAAAATGTCAAGAGACTTTTGTGTGGTCCTTGTTCACATGCAATCAGATTTGTGCACATGCTATTTCCCCCAAATAAGGCATGAAAAGTGGAGTTGGTCAATGAATTAGTTGTAGTCAATGCAATTCCACAAATTAAGGCTTGAAAAGTGGAGCCTTTCAAGGAATTGAATCAAGGGTGGAATTTTTTTTTTCTCCAAGAACAACACTAACACAACTTTTCAGAATTTCACTACTCAATCAAGATCAAATTCGAATTTCCTTTTTTTTTTTTTTTTTCGCCCTTTTTTTTTCGTTTTTTTTTTGTTCTTTCTTTTTCCTTTTTTTTTAATAGGATCAGAATCTCAATTGATAGAAACAAAAAAGATGTTTGATGTTTCAAGAAGACACAAATTCGGATCAAGAATGATGTTTTAGGATCAAGAATCGAGCAAGAACAATCAAGATAACACAATCATGCAAATTCAGCAACAATAACAATCAAAAAAATGGCACCAAGCACAAAAGAATTCAAGGAATATAAAAAAAAAACTCAAACCTAGAATCTAAGATAAATGAGAATTTATCTAGCCAAAGCTCTGATACCAAATAATACGACAACCCTAATCAAAACATGTACTCATGAGAAGATTATGGCAATTCGGCATAAAGCAAAGAACAAGATAGATTCTACCCTTTAAACCCACTACCCCCTTGTACTCAAGAAGAAGATTTAAAAGGATTTAATCAAGAAAAGATCAACACTTACAAGTACTCTTGAAACATAAATCAAATTCTTGTTGCAATGGAGATTGTAGAACTCACAATTCCTAAGCTAGGGTTCTTACACATGAAGAACAAGATACTCACGTTTTTTGTCTATCTCAATATGAAAAATCTGATTTCCAAAGGTTTAAAGAGGGTATTTATACCCTAGACAAAGCCAAACCCTAAACTAAGCCCATTAGGCCTAATCCCCTAAGGAATGGGCTTTAAGTGAAGCCCATTGTGCCATCCTTACAAGGACTTATTAAAGTCTATCAAGTCATGTGTTTAAAACCCAAACACAAGCTATTACAAATAATTAAAGCCCAAATAAATTTAAGCCCAATTAAACAAGGCTAGGCAGCCCCTTCATCAATAGAACACGCCTCAAGCATATGGAGTAGCTTAGGTGTGCCTTCAAGCCCAATTAAATGTGCACTTAGTGAATTCATGCTCTTGCAACTCAAGTGTGACTTGCTCTTGTACATATGAGTTCATGGCTGTCCCAAAGGCCTTAGCCCGTGCCCTTATGATTGACCCACTTGGAAGAGCCAATGGATCCTTCTTGTTGCCTCTTGCTTCGGCCTTGACACCATTGGAGCTCCCTTGATCCGCATCATTTCTATTTTCTATTTATCATCTTTTTTCTTTCTTTTGAAATCAGATCATTCTCTCTCTCTCTCTCTCTCTCTCTCTCTCCCCCTCCCCCCCAATGGTTGGTGTGTTGGAGGCGGATGATGGCGGGCAACGGACGGGCAATGGCGGAAGAGCGGCGGTGGAAGAGGTGGTGGTGGTGGCCGCCATGGATCTCTCTCTCTCTCCCCTCCTCCCTCTCGGTCTCTTCTTCTCCATCTCCATCTCCATCTCTCTCTCTTTCTCTCTCTCTCTCTCTCCCCCTTTGGATCTCTTTGCACGGTGCACGGCGGCGGGACGACACCGGTAAGGTGGGGCGGCGGACAGCGGGGTGGAGGTCGGGATTCTCTCCCTCAATCTCTCCCGATCTCTCTATCTCTCTCCCCTCTTCTCCTCAATCTCTTCCTCTCCATCTGGATATCTCTCTCTCGCTCCCCCTTTAGATCTTTTGCTCGACGGCGGACAGTGGACGGCAGTAGAGACGAGCTGGAAGACGAAGAGGGCAAAAAAAAAAAAGAAAGGAAAAAAGAAAAAAGAAAAAAAAATATTTATATATCAATAATTTTTTGTATTTACAAAAACAAAATTTATATGTATTTTGTATTTATTAAATATAATTTACATATCATAATTATATATATAAATATTTGCATATATTATATAAAAGATTTAATTTTTAAAAAAATATTTAAATATGTATAATATTTGTAAAATTAAATATATATAATATAACAAAAAGCTCCCTCAAGGATAAAATAGTCATTTTAATATGGTCAAAATTTATTCTTGGTTCTAGAAGGGTATTTTTGGAGGTTCAATGCTTTTTAGATGTAATTTGTAATTACCCCCTTAATTTAGAGGGTAATTGTAATTTCTCATACGTCAGGGTATTTTTATAAATAGGATATACCTCAGGGGAGGTAAACGTAATTCGCCCAAAATTATATGTTAGTAATTTCATGGGGCAAAATATAAAATATGTCAGTTATATTGGATATTACAAAATTGACCAATATATTTGTATAATAAAATTATGAAAGACTAAGCGGGGGTGGATTAGTCACTTTTTAACAAAATTTACAGTTTATTTTATTAAGGGATTGGAACTACCTATGATTAAAAAATGATATAAATTATGAATAAAATGAATAGTTGATTTATAGTGGTTAGACCGAAACTTAATCTACTACTGAAGTATCTTTCGACTTAAGATTTGGATCCAGCAAAATATTTTATTTATGTCAGAATCAGAATGATAAGGCAAATGCCAATAACAATGGAACGATAAAGGTTTTATAATGACCCCAGTATTCCATATTTGTTATGAATTACACATAAAGTATTTAATAGGAAATATACGTAAATAAGAAACATAGTAGCGTGATGGTACATAAAAATAACACACATGATATTGGAAAACACAATGTCACGAGGGTACATCAAGTGCAAAATTGCCAGATATAAAAGTTTTGATTTGTAAAATACATAAGACCGAAATTCGCAAAAACAACAAGTATGCAGCGGAAACTAGTAGCTCTCTTTCTAATAGAAGGCTTCATATTGTTCCTCCTCCTCGACCTCGTTAAAACTAGCCTTAGGTTCATCTAAAAGATGTTATATGCATACCATCAACATATAGTTGAGTAGAAACATTACCTCACCACATAAGGTGTGCGTGTGTGATTTGCACATAAACACATATTTTCACTTTGCACATAAACACATAGTTTTTCATTTCAAACCTTTCTCGTCACCTAACAGTTACCCTTATGACTACTAGGCCAACATATACAACCAGCACATTACTCCTGCTTGCCTTATCCTCCAACGGTCGTACCCCGGGTGTTACGCTAAATTTTCCTACGACTCACTCTCTTATATAGAACACTCTATCTACATAAGGGGGGATTAGGAGATAGAGGGAGGGAGTGAGAACTCTTACAACCGGTTACCCATTAGTATATCCCGATGGAACTCACCCAACCATTCCGATATGTTTTGAGCCCGTTTCACATAATCACAATTTGTTCACATAGAACATAATCTTGGAAGTCTTGCTTCCATATTTCAACATAGGGAAAAATATCATTAAGGTAGATAATAGAAGATAATATCTCATAAATTCATTTATTATATATATATATATGTATATATAAGTTTATACATGTATAAAATATAAGATTTAGACTAAAATATGAACAAGTCATAAGGGTATAACTATATATATATATATACACATCTAACACAGTCACACACACACATATATATTTGACTAAAATATAATTATAACACATATATACATATATATACTTTGACAAAATATAATTAACATAAATATATATAGATATATATAGATATATACGTAATACATATCCAAATATATATTTTAGGTAAAATATAGTAAGCTAAAAATATATGGATTCATACATACATGTACGTATAACATATATATATAAGTACATATGTTGTAAAACATAATTATATATATGTATATATGTACATATTATATATATATACCACTATATAAATAGAACTATATATATACGTATTATATATGTATGTACACGTATGATGTATATGTATATACAAATATAAAAATATAGTTTGGTAACTTTAAGAAATGTATTTTTCATAAAAAATAGTATAGTTTATCAAAATTATACTTTTTCATAGAAACATATTATTTTACCAAATAATATGAACATAGTTTCAAAAATACTATATTAGCATAAAACTAATAGTATAGTTATTTTCATGAATATCTAGGCACATAATGACCACATATATAGCACTTTATAAGATCACATAATCTTTAACTAGCATTAACTCTTGAAATCAAAGAACCAACATCTAATTTATCATTCAAAGACAACTTGCACACTACCCACACAACACATCAATAAATAAAATTCATGATAAAATTAAAATAGCTCCAAAATAAGCATGGGAGCATATTTGGCAAAAGCTCTCACCCAATAGCATTAAAGCTTGATTTAACAAAGCTTTGGCTCATGGGTATGGAAGCTTGTCTTAGTAGGATGATCCTGCTTCAAGAAATAAAGAAAACCTCTACTTATGCAATTAGTGTAAGGTTTCTACCTTCTTTCTCTTTCTTTTGGGTGTAGTGTAGTATAGTGTAGGGAAGAAAAGAGTAGGAAATTAGAGAGTTTGGGAGAAAATTTAGAAGAGTGTGTGTGAGTGTGTGTTGTGGCCGGTTTTAGAGGCAGAAGGAGGGTGGAATTTTGGTCTTGTTTATAGAAATAAGAGGAAGAAGTGGATTATTTTATTATTAGGTCAATTTAGTTATAATTACAATTTTTACACCTAAGTTAGTTTATTAAATGTATTCTTCCACCTTACCCCTTATGTGGAAGGAGGGTGTTATGCTGCTACATGATTCATAAGCCAGTTAAGTCAGAACCATGCAAAAATAATTATTAATGGTGCATTAGGGAAGATCTTCTTGCAAAAATATCATAAAATATGTTAAAAGCTAGAGTTTGTAATTTTCTTTAACTAAAAATCCAAAAATCAGGTTTAGAATTCATTAAATTTCAAAAATTATATATATAATTTCAGGAAATATATTATTTTATTTATAAATTTCGAAAATTATAATTTTATTAAGAATTTATAATTTATTTTGAGCGAAATTCAAAAATTGAGTAAATTAAATTCTAATTTCAAAAAATATTTATATATTTCCAAGAAATAATAGTCTAGGATATTTAATTATTAATTACTAAAGAATAAATTATATTTTTGGGAAATATAATTTTTTAGAGAAGGTAAATTTCTAAATTCTTATAAATCAGAAAATAATTAAGAAATTTAATGATTTGAGGAAAATTATTTTCCTATACTTATATATGTTTATAGGTAGAGAGAGGAGAGATAACAATATATAAAACTATATTTTGATGGCAAAGATTAATACACATTTCCTAATTACAATACTAAGAGTGAAAAGCTCCAAGTATTCTTCCTTTTTACCACATATTTCATGAAAATGACATAAAATAGGTAATTAAAATAATGGAAGACATATTTAACTAATTATATGTATAATATATATATATTCAGTTATATATATATATTCATAAAATTATTTTAGAAATGTGAAGTAAATAATTAAATCTAGTAAATGTGTATTTTCTAAGTTGAAATAAATATTACAATTATTTTCGAAAATTGGGAGAAAATTAAAATTAAATTTCATGATATGGAAACAAAAATACTAATAATAAAATAACACCAATATATTAGATTTTTGGGGAAAATTAAGAGATAATGATTTTTCGGAAAAGAAAAACTTAATGAGAAATTTATAGGTTTAAATTTGACTAATAACAAGTCATATTTTTATAAAATGCATGTGACGCAATGCACATTTATTCACAATAAAAGAAATCCTCATAAATAGTAATAATATTTCATAATTCCAAATTTTAGAATAATGGGTTTTACTGGGTTGTCACAAGTTTAAGGAAGATACAACTTCAAACACAGAAAAATACACAAAACAAGATTGAGAAGAGCTATCCTGTCTATCATCGGAACTGACGTTGGACTAATGGTACTACTAATCACTTTGGTAAGAAACACACTATTGTATCACTAGTATTGCCAACACTTGGTAAACAACACACAACCTATAATAGATTTCGGCTCAATTCTCACTAGTACAAACTAAGTGAGCTTTCAATGCTAATGCTTTTGCTCTACAAAACATTACTTTCTTCTTCAGCTTTTTATTTTTTATTTTTTTCTCTGTATTTAAAGGCCTTGTGATGCCTTCCTAGGAGGAAAGAATCCATTGCATATCAATCTTGAGGGATCTTGGTTTTTCTTTTTTTTT
Source organism: Petrea volubilis (assembly GCA_026212405.1). NCBI lineage: Eukaryota > Viridiplantae > Streptophyta > Magnoliopsida > Lamiales > Verbenaceae > Petrea > Petrea volubilis. Next base: position 10,255,254 of record CM047877.1, read on the forward strand.
TTAAAAAAATAAAAACCGACACGTGCCCGCCGTAGGGTTTTCTGTGGGGACCCCACCCCTTTATTAATAATCACAAAATAGTTACAAAGGAAAATTCGCAAAATACATAAGTAGCCGAATATGAAATCCTAAGTATCTAATAAGCTGTAAATAAGGAGTACTACTCCCTTTACAGAAGTTGTAAGTAAAATAAAAGCATAAATTAGGAGTACTACTCCATTTACGAAATGCAAAAGAATGATTTGTCAAGAGTCCAATTTTTTTTTTTTTAGAGCACAAGTCAATCACTCAAAAAAAAGGAATGAATCCGTTGGGGATCACTGGATTAGAAAGTAACAGTTAGATATCAAATTTGCAAATCAAGTAATTAAAAGAGAAAACATATTTCTAAGTCATCATCAAAATTAAGGGCAACAAAATATTTTAACATAATAGCAAGAACGTTCAAAAAATGTTTAACATAGAATAAAAATTATGTGCATTAAGATGAAATATTTTTTTGCTACCGAAGTAATTTCATGTTCTTAAAATTTAAGAGTTAAGGACGCATCTTCCATCTCAAGATATATTTGATATTATTGAATAATAATAACATGATATAAGAATTATTGAAATTTAAATTAGTTCATATAAAATAATTAAAAGCGTCAAAGAAAATAAGAAGGAATTGGCGTTAAAATAATTTTTCAAAGAGATTTCGAATTTAACTAGCCAATTTATCAAACTTGAGATGAAAACAATTGTAAAAATTTGAGATAAATAAGTTCACAAATTTGAGAACAAATTTATTAACTTAAAGTTCAAAGTTTAGAAATTCTCTTAATCTTTCAAAATTTTCTCTACATCAAAATGAGTAAATTTTCATTAACATGTATAAGAATGGTGAAAGTAATTGAAAAAAGAAGATAGATAGAATTAGAAAATTATATATTCTTAAAAGAATCCTATTATATATGGTTTATTCCCCAATCCATTGTTTATTTTGTTTGAACCTAATCAATATTGTGGGTATCAAAACTTTTAGGTGGCAGCACTCAAGCTCACATTATTTTTAGGGGTAATTGGCAATTTGCACAATCGAATTAGACCCTGATGTGGTCGGATTTTGGCCTGCGGCACACGTCACCTTGAACAGGGAGTAAGTGTTTGAATCCGGTCAGGTAGATCCGAGTAAGAGTGTCTGAATGCTGGTCGGGTTCTATTCTGCAAGGATGGAGCACACGTGAGACTAGCCGGAAGTGTCTCCGGCGAAGACCCTCCGACGCTCAAGTCAGAATTCGAGCAGGTAAAGGGTGAGTAGTAATCAGGTAATAATCAGTGTATTGGCGTAAAAAGTGTCTTACCCAATGACTAGTGTTGCCGTACTATTTATAATAATAAAAAATAGATGGGCCGGACCAGGATTAGGTTGGCCCAATCCCGTTGCTGGTAACGGGCGTTCGCCGTGACGCGCTGTGGGCGCGTGGGGTGCATTTCTTATTCGAAGAGCATTGACTCCGAGGATGAAGTATTGTGGACATCGAACATGCCTTTTCATCGAGGGAGCGTGGTGAACTCTGGCCGAACACGGCCGTCAAGAAAAGAGACATGGGCCTGATCGGGATAGGCCTGACACGCGGCGATAGGGGGACGGCGGCATGTGCTGACCTGGAACCGACGTGTAAGCTGAGGAGGCGCGTACGTGGCCAGGGCGGATTTGGCCACATCATTAGCCCCCCCGGTTCTTGGTCTGACCGATCCTCGTGATACGGGCAGACCGGGGACTGTTCGAGGAGATAGCGCCTACGACATCGCTCAGGAATTAACGATCAGGCATTGGCAGTAACTTCGAAAATTGACCGTTGGGATGTGACCGTTGGTAATAAATGCTGGCGACTGTTGGACTTCCCGAGGAATATTTTTACCGTCCTATAAATAGGGGCTCCGGGCGTGACTACGGGCGCGTCATTTTACAATCGAGCTGAAGTTGCATTCCGAGAATAATCTGATAGCACCGAGCACACGGGAATCATTTCGAGCAGACAAAATCTCCTTTCGACCAGCCAAACCTAGGTACTCCCCTTTTTCCGAACTATTTCTTTCTTGCTCTTCATTTTCGTTAGACAGTCCTTAAATATGAGCCAACACACGAATAGCTCGGATAGTCAAAATAGGATGGTAGGGTCCCCGATCGAAGGGGGGTTAAGTGATATAAATCTGTCGATCTCCGTGGAGGCAGAGGCTTCTTTTGAGGGGGCATCATCTCGCTGCCCGGGCGAGGCGAGCACCAGTCGGCCCCGAGGGGGTGGTAAGAGCCCGAGTAGGATAGAGGAGATGAGGCGGCGCATGGAGGCGGAAAGAGGAGAAGCTCTTCTCCCAATGGGGGACGTGTCGATACCCTCGTGGAGGTCTGTCCCCGAAGAGGAGGGCCCATCCAGTCAAGGGCCTCTTCGGGGGAGGAGAAAGGCCATCGCCGGGAACCAGACAACAGTGAGCTGGGGAAACATCATAGCGAATAACACCGATCGGGACGTAAAGAAGATAATGAACCACTACATCCGAGGCAAGTTTGGTGTCATCTGGCCGAGCAGGGAGGATTCCATTACGAACCCCCCCGAGGGGTGCATCCCTATTCACTACGCTCACATCGAGAATGGGCTTAGATTTCCGATCCCGGCCTTCATTTCTACCATCCTAAATCGATTGAATCTAAGCCCGATTCAACTGACCTCAAATTCATATGCCTCGATGTTTGCCTTCGTTGTTTTTTGTTGCTGTACCGGGCACAATCCCACTGTGGCCAACTTTTCTGATCTATACCAAGTTAACCACTCGAGCAGGTCCTCCCCGGATGATGAATTTAACTGCTTTTTCGTCAGTGCCAAGAATGGGAGAAAGCTGATCGAAACAGCTTCATCGTCTTACGGGGCGGACTGGAAGCAGAAGTGGTGCTACATTCAGTCCGATGATCCATGGCCGGTGAGGAGGGTGCATAACCTGGAGGCGAGGAAGCTCTCCCTGGCCGGGCTGGGGTCGAGTAGTTGGACAAGGGAGTGGGTGCTCAGCCAGAAGGCCCTGGGTTTATTGAGCCCCACCTTCCTCACCCAGGAACGTTTTCTAGTAAAGGCCGGGCTCTCGCCGGCCAGGCTTGATGTCGATCATATTACTTTTGGTATTATTTATTGCATGTTTTTACTCGAATATTCACGTCTCTATGCTCGATTATCTTCTAATCGGTTGGTTCTCAATTCTGCAGAGCTCAGCGTATTAGAAATGGGACGCATGAACTTGATCTCGAAGGTAGCCGGGGGGAGGAGGAGACCGTCCCCCCCACCGGAGGAGGCCCGTGCCATAGAGGCCACAGCTAGTGCTCCGAGGATATCGGGGCAGGCAGCCGTTACCAAAGGCCCTGGTCGGGGGGACGTTCCCGATGTGGGGGAGATCCCTCTTGTCCGGAAGAGAAAGGCCCCAGACTCCACGCCACCGACGAGACCAACGGGGCCTATCCCGAAAAAGCCCGCCTCGAAGTCGGCCAAGGGCAAGCGGCCGGCTGATGGCTCCGGGTATTCTTCGGAAGAACTGGAGGTGTTAAACTATCCGGACGCTCCGGAACCCCGCTTCGGCCCCAAATATGGTGACCTCTCTGACCGTAGCATCCTCGGAGGGTCGAGCAAGAAGTTGGCGATGAGGAGCTTCCAAAACGCCGTTTTCAAAGCCGATCAAGTTAGTCTCTCCGAGCTCGACGATGCAGAGCTGGCTCTGAGCATCGCTCAAGACATGAATACTCTCCAGCAAAGGGTGTTCCATGGTCTTCGTCGGCTGGAGGTCAGCCAGGCGCGTTGCAAAAAAGCTGAGCGGGAGGCTCGAGGAAGCAGCCTCCAGGTGGATTTGGATGAAGAGCGGCAGAAAAACCAAGTCGCTCAACGGGAGATTGCCGCGGCACGAGGGAAGACACAGGCCCTGGAGGAGCGGCTCGAGAAGCTCGAGCTGGACTTCAAGACCAGGGAGTCCACGCTGGAGCAAGAAGTCACCCTCCTCAGGAAGAAGGCTAAGGATGCCTTCGTGCAAGGAGAAGAGAGGGGTCGCCGCTCGATGAGGACCGAATTGATGGCCTCGGTCCCCAACTGGGAGAAAGAAGCCGTAAAGCGGTTCGTTCGAGGACCGGTGTTCGAATATGCTACCATCCTCCGCGGGGCGAACGATGCTTCCCTCGGATTCGAAAGGGCCTTCAAGCAGCTGAAGGCGCGCGGCGTCATCCCGCAAGATTTCTCCATGAAGGGGTACGGCCTCGATCTGAACGATGCCGGGGAGAAGGACGATGATGAGGATGAGGCGCTGCCGGCATATGAGGGGGCAGAGTTCGCCCAGGTGATATCCATCGTGGAGCGACAGGTCCGAAATGAGGACCATAAACGCTTGGGGGAGCCTCTCTCACCGGATGTGGAGCCCGACGATCCCATCGTTGTAGACCAAGGCGGGTCACCCCCGGGGGAGACAAGTGCCCCGTCGAATGCAGGTGCGGCTGGCGCTGGGGCCGAGCAAGCAGTGGAGGCGGCCATCGAGGAAGTAGCCAAGGAGATAGATGGCGCTTAGGCCATGAGATCTTATGCCGGGCTGGATGCCCGTGAACATGTATTTTCTTTTTTTGTTTTTTTTTTTTTTTGTGAACTTTGTTATGATCAATGAAGTTTTTATAAATGCAAATTTCATGCTTATTTTTATCAATGAAGTTCCTGGTCGAAATGCTATTTTCATGCTTATTTTTATCAATGCAAATTTCATGATCGAAATGCGATACTCATTCCCGTCAATGCGAAAAGCACCGAAATACATGTTATTTAATCCGGTAAGGGAGCATAAAGTAACTTCAATAACAAATAATAAATAAAAAAGAACTTTTAAAACTTTGAGAAATAATCTTGATAATCAAAAGTCGATCTGGGGAGAATGGAGTTTGTGCATAAAATGGCGTGTTTTAGTCGGAGCCTTATTCGATGATAACGATGTAATTATTAAAACAGTTGAAATAAAACACTTCGTGCAAACTAGTTTTACATGCGACGTTTTTACTCGGGCCATTATCATACATAGAACCGTCTGAGGTTCGTGGCGTTCCAAGGACGGGGTAGCTCCCTCCCTGACATGTCCTCGAGGCGGTAGGCGTTGTTCTTGCAAATCTTGGTTACTTTGAACGGACCTTCCCATTTGGGATCCAACTTCCCCACAGGACGAGAAACCCCGACCTTCTTGGTAACCAGGTCCCCGATCTGGAATGTCCGGGGATGGACGTGGCGATTATAAGCACGTGCAGTTGAGGCCCGGAAGTTATCCAACCTCCGCAAGGCGGCATACCTCCTCTCGTCGGCGAAGTCAAGTTCGGTCAGGCGAGCGTCGACGTTGGCAATCTCATCGAAGTGCTCAACCCGAGCAGACGGGTGTAATACTTCGGCAGGTATAACGGCGTCTAAACCATAAACTAAGGCGTACGGGGTGTCGCCCGTTGCAGTCCGAGGAGTGGTCCTGTATGCCCAAAGCACGCCTGGGAGCTCGTCGGCCCAATTGCCCTGAGCGTCGGCCAAGGCGGTCCTGAGTCCGTGGAGAATCGTTCGGTTGGTGACTTCAACTTGGCCGTTTGCCTGGGGGTTCCCTACTGAAGTGAAACGCTGCTCGATTTTAAGACTAGAGCACCATTCCTTCACCCGATGACTTTGAAACTGGGTTCCGTTGTCCGAAATGACGACCCTGGGAAGCCCGAAGCGGCAGATGATGTTTTTCCAGATGAAGATTTTGACAACCGAGTCGGTGATCTTCGCAACGGCCTCCGCTTCGGCCCACTTTGTGAAGTATTCGACGGCAACAATCACGAATTTCCTTTGCCCGGGGGCTTGAGGGAACGGCCCGAGGATGTCTATTCCCCATTGGTCGAATGGCCAAGATATCTCCACATTTATCATCGGAGCGGCAGGTTGGTGGACTAGGTTGGCGTGCAGTTGGCAAGCTTTGCATCTTCGGACGAAGTCAAAACAATCTTGCATGAGATTAGGCCAGAAAAACCCTGCCCGTGATACCTTTTTGGCCAAGGACCTTGGCCCAGTATGATTTCCGCAACACCCCTGGTGTATCTCTTCGATGACTTCCTTGGCCTGTTGCTTGCTCAAACATCGTCGAGGAGGACCATCGAAGCTTTTCCTAAACAGACGCCCCTGCCCGTCGAGGGCGTATCGAGAGGCCTGCCGTCGGAGTCTTTTGGCTTCGATGGGTCCCTCGGGGAGAGTTCCATCCTTCAGGTACGTGACTAATTCTGCGATCCAACCATCCGGGGGCTCGACGGAGAGTATGCACTGTCGCGTCCCCGACCCGGTCAAGGGTGTTGGCGAACTCAACATGGTTATTCTTCTTTCTTTGGTCCCTCTCATCGAGCTGGCTAGCTTCGACAGTTGATCTGCCCTCTCGTTTTCTATCCGGGGAATTTGCTCGAGAGAGAACTTGGCGAATTTTTCTTTCAACTTGTTGACCTCCTCGAGGTACTTCGTCATCGATGCTTCACGGGCGTCGTAATTGCCATTGAACCTGCTCGGCCCCCAACTGTGAATCGGTCAAGGCGACAAGTTCGTCCACGCCCTGGTCCAGGGCAATCTTCATTCCCGCGGCGAGAGCTTCGTACTCGGCTTCGTTGTTGGAAACCGGAAATTCAAGGCGAATGCCGAAGTCGAGCTCGTTGCCCAACTCATCCCGCAGATAAACCCCGGCTCCCCCACCTGCGTTCGTGGAGGACCCATCGACCATGAGGGTCCACGGTCTTTTTGGCTCCGTTTCTGCCCTCGGGGCCACCTCAGCTAAGAAATCCGCCAGGACCTGGGCATGAATCGCGGTCCGTGGTTGGAACTGGATATCGAACTCGCCGAGCTCGACGGCCCACTTCACGAGCCGACCAGAGACATCGGGCTTGGCCGTATTTCCTCAGGATCTCAAATGTTCGAGCAAGGTGCCCGAGATGGTCGGACTCCCGCTCACTGCGGACTATCATGTCGTCGACGTATACTTCGACGGTGCTCCCGATCTCTTCCTTGAACATGAGATTCACGAGCCTCTGATACGTAGCTCCGGCGTTTTTTAGCCCGAAGGGCATTACGAGGAAGCAGTACGTCCCCGACGAGACGACAAAAGACGTCCTCCCTCGATCCTCTTCGGCCATGTAGATCTGGTAGTAGCCTTGGAAAGCATCCATCATGCTCATCAACTCACACCCTGCCGTTGAGTCAACGAGCTGGTCTATCCGAGGAAGGGGGTAGTGGTCCTTGGGGCAGGCTTTGTTGAGATCGGTGAAGTCGTTGCACATCCGCCATCGCCCTTGGCGACGACGACGACGTTGCATAGCCATTCGGTAAACTGGATCTCCACGATATAGCCTGCCTCGAGGAGCTTGTTGACCTCATCTTCGATAATTCGGTTACGTGCTTCACAAAATATTCTCTTTTTCTGTCTCACCGGCCTGAACGATGGGTCTGCGTTGAGGCGATGGACAATGACTTCGGGATCGATCCCTGGAAAATCAGAGGCCTTCCAAGCAAAGACGTCGGCATTTGTTCTGAGGAAGTCGACCAACATGACCTCGTGATGCTGGCTCGAGGGTCGATCCTATCCGGGTGGTCTTGGATGGGTCACCTTCTACGAGCCGGATTGTCTTGAAGTCTTCCGCCGGCGTAATTTTTTCTTCCTCGAGCCTCCTCCGCTTTGCCGGGTCGATCTCGGAGGACTCGGGGATGTCCATCCGCGAGGCGGCTGCCTCGACTGGACGGGGTGCAGGAGTCTTCTTCCCTTCGACGGAGGCCGAGTAACATTTCCACGCGTCCAGGATCCGACATGTGACTTGCCCGACCCCCGCAGGCGTGGGGAACTTCATCTTCAAGTGATACGTGGACACTACCGCCCGGAACGCATTGAGAGCGGGCCGCCCGAGGATGATGTTGTAGGCAAATGGGGCATCAACTATCAGATACTGGACCATCATAGTCTTCCTTCTCGGGGCCTCCCCCAACGAGGTGGGGAGTTGAATCATTCCGAGGGGGACTACCTCGGAGCCCCCGAACCCGACAAGAGGCGTTTGCACGGGGGAGAGCGTGTGTCCTCCCAAGTCCATCTTGGCGAAGGTGTTGGCGGAGCTCCCATTGTCGATCAGGGTCTTGGCCACGGAGTAGTTGGCTACGTCCAGATTGATGACCATTGGGTAATCCGGTGTATCCTCAAGGCCTTCTGTCTTCGGGATGTGCTCAAGATCACGGTCGGTGAATTCAAGTGACTCCGACGTCGGCGTCGCTGCCTCTGATATGGTGTTGACATGCAGCCTCTCGTGGTAGTAGCGCTCTTCGATACGGTATCTGGCTTGGTCGAGGCGCCTCTCCACCTGTCTTCTCCTACTTTTAGTGTCCCCTCCACTAGGGCCTCCCGCTATGGTGTGGATCATCCCCCTGATCGGGAGGTTGTCCTGTGTGGCCGGCTGTTTGTCATCCCGACCGGATGGCGTGTAACCTCGTCGAGGAGAGCGAGACCGAGCCCTCTTCGACGGTTCGTGTTCATCGTCCATAGAGGACGGGGAGCTACGTCGGCGGCTTCCCTCACCCTGGTGACCCTGTCCTTACTTTTTTATGTATTTTTTGATCTTCGGACGGCCCAGGTCGATTAGGCGCTGTATTTCTTTCTTGAGGGCATAGCAGCCCTCGGTGTCATGGTTTCCCACTTGCTTGTGGAACGCACAATATTTATTTCCTCTCGGGGGAGCTGCATCCGCGTCCTGGATCTTCCTTGGTCTTCGAAAAACCGTCGGGTCGCTGGCGTTGATCGTGGCGAAGATCTCCTTCCTTGACATGACCAACGGGGTGAGCTCGTTGTCGCGTCGACGGTCCTTCCTTTCTCCGACCTCTGGCCTCCTTCTAAACCTCATATCCTCGACATTCATGTATTGTTGAGCGATGGACATGACTTTCTCCATGGTGGCGGGACGCTTTCTGGCTAAGTGGTCCGAGCACGCTTGATTTCGGATGGCCCCCATGATTACGTCGAGGAGGAAATCCATCTGGACGCTCTCGACCTTAAGCAGCTCGGTATTGAATCGGTTAAAAAAGTCTCTCAGAGACTCACCATCCTTTTGTCGAATCTTATGCAAATGGGATGGAGGCAGTTTCGCTAGGCTTTTCGTCTGGAAATGGTTGACGAACTTTATCGCCAAATCGGCGAAGCTTCTGACCGAACCTGGGGCTTGGCGGACGTACCATTGCGAGGCTACTCCCTGAAAGGTCGTAACCAGTAACTTGGCCGCAAAGTCATCGTCGATCATGTGCACGCGCATGGCGTGTTTGAATTGTATTAGGTGTTCTTTTGGGTCCGCTTCTCCATTGTATCGGGGCAGGTCGGTCGGGATTCGGACCCCTCTGGGTGCTCGGGCTCGTTGAAGGTCTGCGCTGAGTGGGTCCACCTCATCCGGCACAAAGTATCGTTGAGCCGATCCCTGTCTGGAGCGGTGAGATACCTCCTCGAGCTTCCGGTTAAGGTCTTCCATCCGATGCGACAGTTCCCCAACATCATCTCGGGATCTTTCGCCGCGGCGGACCTCGTCGATCTTCCGCTGGATCTCTGTGGCCTGGTGGGAAATTTCCTCCAACCGTTCTCTGTGACTCCGTGCAGGATGTCCTGAGGACGCCCCCACAGAGGATTCGTCAACTTCCTCCGCCAGTCGAGGAGGTGGGGGCCGTCTCTCTCTGCGGACCTCCCTTGTCGGGGGGATCCGTTCGCGCACCCGCGCGTCATCCCGTTCGGCGTCGGTTGCCCGAACACCTCGCGGGGGGCGAATTTCCTCCCTCATGGGATGAGGGTCTTCAGCAGTGGCAACCGGGGCGGGGACTGGGTCCATCCGCCTGATCTCGTGTAAGAGCGTATTAAACTGATCCGCCGTTAGAACGACGAGGTTCTGCTCGGCGGGAGGGGTAGGCGCTGGCCCAGTGACTTGCGGAATGGCGTGGGGTAGGTTGGTTTGAGTCTCGGGGCCCGGATTGGTGCTGGATTATGGGGCCATCGACTCTGTTCCAGTCCTTCGCGTGTTTACTATTTTCTCACTTGCTCGAATAGGAGCCCTCCTTCTAGCGCCAAAATGATGTGGTCGGATTTTGGCCTGCGGCACACGTCACCTTGAACAGGGAGTAAGTGTTTGAATTCGGTCAGGTAGATCCGAGTAAGAGTGTCTGAATGCTGGTCGGGTTCTATTCTGCAAGGATGGAGCACACGTGAGACTAGCCGGAAGTGTCTCCGGCGAAGACCCTCCGACGCTCAAGTCAGAATTCGAGCAGGTAAAGGGTGAGTAGTAATCAGGTAATAATCAGTGTATTGGCGTAAAAAGTGTCTTACCCAATGACTAGTGTTGCCGTACTATTTATAATAATAAAAAATAGATGGGCCGAACCAGGATTAGGTTGGCCCAATCTCGTTGCTGGTAACGGGCGTTCGCCGTGACGCGCTGTGGGCGCGTGGGGTGCATTCCTTGTTCGAAGAGCATTGACTCCGAGGATGAAGTATTGTGGACATCGAACATGCCTTTTCATCGAGGGGGCGTGATGAACTCTGGCCGAACACAGCCGTCAAGAAAAGAGACATGAGCCTGATCGGGATAGGCCTGACACGCGGCGATAGGGGGACGGCGGCATGTGCTGACCTGGAACCGACGTGTAAGCTGAGGAGGCGCGTACGTGGCCAGGGCGGATTTGGCCACATCAGACCCATTTGATACTTTGCAGACTAATACTTTACACGCCAAAATTTTAGAGAATGGCATGTTGCACTCTTACCATTTTCTTGGCAAAGTGCACCCACATCTCTTTCCAACCAAAAGTTGTATATGAAAAAAATTTATTAAACTTTAAATTAAATGGTAAAATGGTCATATAAGAAATGGGTAAGATGCACAACATTATAGAACCGAAATTAAAGAAATTATCACATAGAATATGATACTTTCTTAAATAGGAAGGTAAAGACACTAGAACATAGCATGCAATTGAGAACCATTAAAAAAAATTGATTTATTTTCTTTTTAAAAAAAAGAAAGAATCGTATAATAGAAAAAAATATCTTGTTTCTCGTAGCACCTTATTTAAAAACTACTCTAACATGTAGTACAAAATTTTAGCTTAGGTTAGGATTTGCCATGTATTGCTTTATCATATTTACTTTTGCACATCCTTTCACAACTTTACAAAATGTTGGAAGAGCTTATTAAAGGGTATTTTCTTTTACCAATTGGTACTTCAGGGGTACAATTTTCCATTTTTTGTTATTTTATGGGGCAAAGTGCTAAATAGATGTAACTCAAGGGCGTAAAATGTCATTACCCTTATTTTTAATAAGAATTTCAGGCCATAGTAAATTTTCATGTATTTAGAGTTCTAATCTAAATCAACTTGGTAGCTTTGCTTTTATACTTGTCCTATGAGTATAAATCCGACATATCTCTGTCGGATTAGCCTATAAGTATAACCAAAATTTGTGATGAAAAAGAACAAAGATGAGAAGTTGTAAGCAAAATTATGAGGAAGAAATCAATGCTTAAAAGTTATTGTAGTAACATTACTAATATAAAAGCGAAATTAAAGTTGCACTTTACATATATGTGCTCCAAATTATATTAAATAGAGAAGAATATTTTAATTCAACTCTTGGTATAACATGCATAATATTATTTTCTAGGGAAATTCTATTATTAGTTATAGTTCGTAGGTGACTAATGTTAGTCGCCTTTAATTTTAGCCGTTACATGACTGATATTTAATTTAAGCCAGTAATATTTATACGGAGTATTTCGTCAAATGGATCGAGGCGAATGTAGTGCCAAAATTTTTGTTGAGTGATGACTGCCTCAAAAAATACAAGCTTCTAGTTCATTTTCAAGAACAATAATTTATACATGGAATACATCCTTAAATTATTGAAGACAAAATTCAATAGGGTGATCGAGTGCTAGCCCAGGATTGAATTTCTTTTGCAAGGAATTGAGTTCGTTGTTGATTTTTTTGAGTTGCTGAAACGTACTCGCCAACGGTAATTGAGTTTTCCTGTGAATTAAGCTTACTTGGTCATTTTAAAGTCAGGTGGATTCAGCTTAAGAGCCCATTTGGATAGATTTTTTTTAAAGAAGAAGTACTTATTTTTTGAAAAAATCACTCCAAAAAAATATAATTGTATTTGGATTGGCTTTTTAAAAAAAGGCCAAAGCCAAACAAAAAAAAAGTCAAAAGTGGCTTTTTATAGAAACTACCTCATAGTAAATTCAAATAAAAGTACATTCTAAATCACTTTTAATTATTGTATCCAAACTTAAAATTATTTGGCTTAAAAAAAAAACTCTACTTCAAAAAGCACCGTTCGAGAATCACTTTTTTTTAAGTCAATCCAAACGGGCACTAAATCAAACAGTAAAGAAAAGATTAAAAAAGAGCAAAATTTACATCATTAAACATGTTTAGATTAAAGATTCTCGAAGAAAAAAAAATTAAATAATAACGAAATCTGATCACCTCTGAATTATGAATAACTAACTGATTGAACGTAAAAACTCAAAACTGTATGACAGGAATTGAATCGCATAATTAGCAAATAATTAAAAAAATAGCTGTAGGAAATTGGGTAGTTTTTAGCACTCATGACCCGTTTGACATTCATATTTGTATGGCACTTATTTTTATTTGAGTTTATTTATTTTTTTAATCTGAATGGCACTTTTACTTATTTATATATATAAAATCCTTTTCTTAATTAGTTGAATTAATTAATATATCATGCAAAATAATTTTCTCCACACTTAAATGATCACTCTATCTATCAAAATTTCTTTATATATTCTTCTTTGAGCATCATCAAATTTAAATAAATTTGAGGTGTGTAAAATATATATATTATTCGGACAATAATTCATCTAGATGAATAAAGTATTCGTGGTTCGATGCAATAGCATGCCAATAAGCTGGAAAAATATAGCAGGTTTAATCATTAGTTTATGTGGGTACGTTGTGTTTTTAATGAGGTTGATTATAATGCGGGTTGGGTTTGGAGTCGAGTGGTGGGGTTCGAATTTGATACTAATGAGGTTCCTGAGTTCGAGCCCTTTTGTCCTCTCTCCCTTTCCCCTCGAGTGAGTGTGTGCGTGCGTGTCGGGGTGTCTTTCCGATTGAAATCTATAGGGTGTCCTGAGTTGATTGTATAAAAAAAAAAAAAAAAAAAAAAATTACAGTAGTAATACTTTCATTATTTAATTTAAAAATTAATAGTAATAAAAACTATGCATATTTGATATGGCCGAATCTGTTTTGGCCATGTAGGCTCCAGCTCGGCTCACACGTCGGATCCAGCTCAGCATATGCCGCCATCCTCCTATTGCCGCGTGTCAGCCCTAGTCCGACCAGACCCCATTTTTCTTGTCGACCTTGTTCGGCCAGAGTTCACCACACCTCCTTGACTCGAAGGCTATCCTCGATGAAATGACATGATCGATGTCGACAACACTTTATCTTCGGAGTCAACGCTTTGACACCCTCCTCGAGGGAGGAATACACCCCACGCGCCAACAACGCGTCATGGGGAACGCTCGTTACCAAGCCACGGGATTGGGCCAACCTAATTCTGGTCCGGCCCACCTATTTTTTATTATTATAAATAGTACGGCGATGCTATTCATTGGGTAAGACACTTTATCCGCCAATACACTGATTATTACTTGATTACTACTCACCCTTTACCTGCTCGAATTCTGACTTGAGCGTCGGAGGGTCTTCGCCGGAGACACTTCCGGCTAGTCTCACGTGTGCTCCATCCTTGCAGAATAGAACCCGACCAGCATTCAGACACTCTTGCTCGGATCTACCTGACCGGATTCAAACACTTACTCCCTGTTCAAAGTGACGTGTACCGCAGGCCAAAATCCGACCACATTATTTTGGCGCTAGAGGAAGGGGGCCTATTCGAGCAAGTGAGAAAATGGTAAACACGCGAAGGACTGGAACAGAGTCGATGGCCCCACAATCCACCACCAATCCGGGCGCCCGAGACTCACACCAACCTACCCCACGCCATTCCGCAAGTCACTGGGCCAGCACCTACACCTCCCGCCGGGCAGAACCTCGTCGTTCTAACGGCGGATCAGTTTAATACGCTCTTACACGAGATCAGGCGGATGAACCCAGTCCCCGCCCCGGCTGCCACTGCTGAAGACCCTCATCCGATGAGGGAGGAAATTCGCCCCCCGCGAGGTGTTCGGGCAACCGACGCCGAGCGGGATGACGCGCGAGTGCGCGAACGGATCCCCCCGGCAAGGGAGGTCCGCAGAGAGAGACGACCCCCGCCTCCTCGACTGGCAGAGGAAGTTGACGAATCCTCTGTGGGGGCATCCTCCGGACATCCTGCACGGAGTCACAGAGAACGGTTGGAGGAAATCTCCCACCAGGCCACAGAGATCCAGCGGAGGATCGATGAGGTCCGCCGCGGCGAAAGATCCCGAGATGATGTTGGAGAACTTTCGCATCGGATGGAAGACCTTAACCGGAAGCTCGAGGAGGTATCTCACCGCTCTGGACAGGGATCGGCTCAACGATACTTTGTGCCGGACGAGGCGGACCCCCTCAGCGCAGACCTTCAACGAGCCCGAGCACCCAGAGGGGTCCGAATCCCGACCGACCTGCCCCGATACAATGGAGAAGCGGACCCTAAAGAACACCTAATACAATTCAAACACGCCATGCGCGTGCACATGATCGACGATGACTTGGCGGCCAAGTTGCTGGTTACGACTTTTCAGGGAGTAGCCTCGCAATGGTACGTCCGCCAAGCCCCAGGTTCGGTCAGAAGCTTCGCCGATTTGGCGATAAAGTTCGTCAACCATTTCCAGACGAAAAGCCTAGCGAAACTGCCTCCATCCCATTTGCATAAGATTCGACAAAAGGATGGTGAGTCTCTGAGAGACTTTTTTAACCGATTCAACACCGAGCTGCTTAAGGTCGAGAGCGTCCAGATGGATTTCCTCCTCGACGTAATCATGGGGGCCATCCGAAATCAAGCGTGCTCGGACCACTTGGCCAGAAAGCGTCCCGCCACCATGGAGAAAGTCATGTCCATCGCTCAACAATACATGAATGTCGAGGACATGAGGTTTAAAAGGAGGCCAGAGGTCGGAGAAAGGAAGGACCGTCGACGTGACAACGAGCTCACCCCGTTGGTCATGTCGAGGAAGGAGATCTTCGCCATGATCAACGCCAGCGACCCGACGATTTTCGAAGACCAAGGAAGATCCAGGACGCGGATGGAGCTCCCCCGAGAGGAAATAAATATTGTGCGTTCCACAAGCAAGTGGGAAACCATGACACCGAGGGCTGCTATGCCCTCAAGAAAGAAATACAGCGCCTAATCGACCTGGGCCGTCCGGAGATCAAAAAATACATAAGAAAGCAAGGACAGGGTCACCAGGGTGAGGGAAGCCGCCGACGTAGCTCCCCGTCCTCTATGGACGATGAACACGAACCGTCGAAGAGGGCTCGGTCTCGCTCTCCTCGAAGAGGTTACACGCCATCCGGTCGGGATGACAAACAGCCGGCCACACAGGACAACCTCCCGATCAGGGGGATGATCCACACCATAGCGGAAGGCCCTAGTGGAGGGGACACTAAAAGTAGGAGAAGACAGGTGGAGAGGCGCCTCGACCAAGCCAGATACCGTATCGAAGAGCGCTACTACCACGAGAGGTTGCATGTCAACACCATATCAGAGACAGCGACGCCGACGTCGGAGTCACTTGAATTCTCCGACCGTGATCTTGAGCACATCCCGAAGACAGAAGGCCTCGAGGATACACCGGATTACCCAATGGTCATTAATCTGGACGTAGCCAACTACTCCGTGGCCAAGACCCTGATCGACAATGGGAGCTCCGCCAACATCATTTTCGCCAACACCTTCGCCAAGATGGACTTGGGAGGATACACGCTCTCCCCCGTGCAAACGCCTCTTGTCGGGTTCGGGGGCTCCGAGGTGGTCCCCCTCGGAATGATCCAACTCCCCACCTCGTTGGGGGAGGCCCCGAGAAGAAAGACTATAATGGTCCAGTATCTGATAGTTGATGCCCCGTTTGCTTACAACATCATCCTCGGGAGACCCGCTCTTAATGCGTTTCGGGCGGTGGTGTCCACGTATCACTTGAAGATGAAGTTCCCCACCCCAGCGGGGATCGGGCAAGTCACATGTCGGATCTTGGACGCCTGGAAGTGTTACTCGGCCTCCGTCGAAGGGAAGAAGGCTCCGGCACCCCGTCCAGTCGAGGCAGCCACCTCGCGGATGGACATCCCCGAGTCCTCCGAAATCGACCCGGCAAAGCGGAGGAGGCTCGAGGAAGAAAAAATTACGCCGGCGGAAGACTTCAAGACAATCCAGCTTGTAGAAGGTGACCCATCCAAGACCACCCGGGTAGGATTGACCCTCGAGCCGCATCACGAGGTCATGTTGGTCGACTTCCTCAGAACAAATGCCGACGTCTTTGCTTGGAAGGCCTCTGATTTTCCAGGGATCGATCCCGAAGTCATTGTCCATCGCCTCAACGCAGACCCATCGTTCAGGCCGGTGAGGCAGAAAAAGAGGATATTTTGTGAAGCACGTAACCGAATTATCGAAGATGAGGTCAACAAGCTCCTCGAGGCAGGCTATATCGTGGAGATCCAGTTTACCGAATGGCTATGCAACGTCGTCGTCGTCGTCGTCGCCAAGGGCGATGGCCGATGGCGGATGTGCAACGACTTCACCGATCTCAACAAAGCCTGCCCCAAGGACCACTACCCCCTTCCTCGAATAGACCAGCTCGTTGACTCAACGGCAGGGTGTGAGTTGATGAGCATGATGGATGCTTTCCAAGGCTACTACCAGATCTACATGGCCGAGGAGGATCGAGGGAGGACGTCTTTTGTCGTCTCGTCGGGGACGTACTGCTTCCTCGTAATGCCCTTCGGGCTAAAAAACGCCGGAGCTACGTATCAGAGGCTCGTGAATCTCATGTTCAAGGAAGAGATCGGGAGCACCGTTGAAGTATACGTCGACGACATGATAGTCCGCAGTGAGCGGGAGTCCGACCATCTCGGGCACCTTGCTCGAACATTTGAGATCCTGAGGAAATACGGCCTAAAGCTCAACCCGAAAAAGTGCACGTTCGGCGTCCGAGGATCGAGGCCAACCCCTCCAAGATTCGCGCCATCCTCGACATCGAGCCGCCTAGTTCAGTGAAGGAAGTACAGAGGCTAGTAGGGCGCATAATCGCCCTCAATCGGTTCATATCCCGCTCAGCGGACCGGAACCTCCCATTTTTTAAAGCGCTAAGGAAGGTGCCGAATTGGGAATGGACGGAGGAATGCCAGCACGCGCTCCTCGAATTAAAGAGATACCTGACCGAGCCCCCTCTGCTGTCGAAACCAGTCCCGGGGAGACCTTTTTATGCCTACCTGGCGGTATCCCCAAATGCTATCAGCTCGGTCCTAGTGCACGTGGAGGATCGGGTACACCGCCCGGTGTATTACCTCAGCAAGCTCCTCCAAGGCCCTGAACGAAATTACTTGGCCATCGAGAAGCTCGCCCTGGCTTTGGTCCACTCCGCCCGGAAGTTGAGGCAATATTTTCAGGCCCATACCATCGTGGTCCTGACCAGTGAGCCGCTAAAGCAGGTATTGGCCAAGCCCGATGTCTCTGGTCGGCTCGTGAAGTGGGCCGTCGAGCTCGGCGAGTTCGATATCCAGTTCCAACCACGGACCGCGATTCATGCCCAGGTCCTGGCGGATTTCTTAGCAGAGGTGGCCCCGAGGGCAGAAACGGAGCCAAAAAGACCGTGGACCCTCATGGTCGATGGGTCCTCCACGAACGCAGGTGGGGGAGCCGGGGTTTATCTGCGGGATGAGTTGGGCAACGAGCTCGACTTCGGCATTCGCCTTGAATTTCCGGTTTCCAACAACGAAGCCGAGTACGAAGCTCTCGCCGCGGGAATGAAGATTGCCCTGGACCAGGGCGTGGACGAACTTGTCGCCTTGACCGATTCACAGTTGGTGGCCGAGCAGGTCAATGGCAATTACGACGCCCGTGAAGCATCGATGACGAAGTACCTCGAGGAGGTCAACAAGTTGAAAGAAAAATTCGCCAAGTTCTCTCTCGAGCAAATTCCCCGGATAGAAAACGAGAGGGCAGATCAACTGTCGAAGCTAGCCAGCTCGATGAGAGGGACCAAAGAAAGAAGAATAACCATGTTGAGTTCGCCAACACCCTTGACCGGGTCGGGGACGCGACAGTGCATACTCTCCGTCGAGCCCCCGGATGGTTGGATCGCAGAATTAGTCACGTACCTGAAGGATGGAACTCTCCCCGAGGGACCCATCGAAGCCAAAAGACTCCGACGGCAGGCCTCTCGATACGCCCTCGACGGGCAGGGGCGTCTGTTTAGGAAAAGCTTCGATGGTCCTCCTCGACGATGCTTGAGCAAGCAACAGGCCAAGGAAGTCATCGAAGAGATACACCAGGGGTGTTGCGGAAATCATACTGGGCCAAGGTCCTTGGCCAAAAAGGTATCACGGGCAGGGTTTTTCTGGCCTAATCTCATGCAAGATTGTTTTGACTTCGTCCGAAGATGCAAAGCTTGCCAACTGCACGCCAACCTAGTCCACCAACCTGCCGCTCCGATGATAAATGTGGAGATATCTTGGCCATTCGACCAATGGGGAATAGACATCCTCGGGCCGTTCCCTCAAGCCCCCGGGCAAAGGAAATTCGTGATTGTTGCCGTCGAATACTTCACAAAGTGGGCCGAAGCGGAGGCCGTTGCGAAGATCACCGACTCGGTTGTCAAAATCTTCATCTGGAAAAACATCATCTGCCGCTTCGGGCTTCCCAGGGTCGTCATTTCGGACAACGGAACCCAGTTTCAAAGTCATCGGGTGAAGGAATGGTGCTCTAGCCTCAAAATCGAGCAGCGTTTCACCTCAGTAGGGAACCCCCAGGCAAACGGCCAAGTTGAAGTCACCAACCGAACGATTCTCCACGGACTTAAGACCGCCTTGGCCGACGCTCAGGGCAATTGGGCCGACGAGCTCCCAGGCGTGCTTTGGGTATACCGGACCACTCCTCGGACTGCAACGGGCGACACCCCGTACGCCTTAGTTTATGGTTCAGACGCCGTTATACTTGCCGAAGTGTTGCACCCGTCTGCTCGGGTTGCGCACTTCGATGAGATCGCCAACGTCGACGCTTGCCTGACCGAGCTTGACTTCGCCGACGAGAGGAGGTATGCCGCCTTGCGGAGGTTGGATAACTTCCGGGCCTCAACTGCACGTGCTTATAATCGCCACGTCCATCCCCGAACATTCCAGATCGGGGACCTGGTCACCAAGAAGGTCGGGGTTTCTCGTCCTGTGGGGAAGTTGGACCCCAAATGGGAAGGTCCGTTCAAAGTAACCAAGATTTGCAAGAACAACGCCTACCGCCTCGAGGACATGTCGGGGAGGGAGCTACCCCGTCCTTGGAACGCCACGAACCTCAGACGGTTCTATGTATGATAATGGCCCGAGTAAAAACGTCGCATGTAAAACTAGCTTGCACGAAGTGTTTTATTTCAACTATTTTATTAATTACATCGTTATCATCGAATAAGGCTCCGACTAAAACACGCCATTTTATGCACAAACTCCGTTCTCCCCAGCTCGACTTTTGATTATCAAGTTATCTCTCAAAGTTCTCAAAGTTTTTTTTTTATTATTTATTATTGAAGTCATTTTATCTCTCAAAGTTCTCAAAGTTGGACCATGTTTCGCATTGACGGGACTGAGTACCACATTTCGACCAGGAACTTTGCATTGATAAAAATTTCATTGATCATAATAAAGTTCACAAAAAAAAAAAAAAAAAAACAGAAGAATACATGTTCTCAGGCATCCAGCCCGGCATAAGATCTCATGGCCTAAGCGCCATCTATCTCCTTGGCCACCTCCTCGATGGCCGCCTCCACTGTTTGACCGGCCCCTGCGCCAGCCGCATCTGCATTCGACGGGGCACTTGTAGCCCCCAGGGGTGACCCGCCTTGGTCCACGTCGATGGGATCGTCGGGCTCCACATCCGGTGAGAGAGGCTCGCCTAAGCGTTTGTGCTTCTCATTGCGGACCTGTCTCTCCACGATGGAAATAACTCGGGCAAACTCTGCACCCTCATATGCCGGCAGCGCCTCATCATCCTCATCGTCCTTCTCCCCGGCATCGTTCAGATCGAGGCCATACCCCTCCATGGGAAAATCTTGCGGGATGACGCCGCGCGCTTTCAGCTGCTTGAAGGCTCTTTCAAATCCGAGGGAGGCGTCGTTCGCCCCGCGGAGGATGGTAGCGTACTCGAACACAGGTCCTCGGACGAACCGTTTTACGGCTTCCTTCTCCCAGCCGGGGACCGAGGCCATCAGTTCAGTCCTCATCGAACGGCGACCCCTCTCTTCGCCCTGCACGAAGGCCTCCTTGGCCTTCTCCTTCAGGAAGCTGACTTCTTGTTCTAGCGAGGACTCCCTGGTCTTGAAGTCCAGTTCGAGCTTCTCGAGCCGCTCCTCCAGGGCCTGCGTCTTCCCCCGCGCTGTGGCAATCTCCCGTTGAGCGACTTGATTTTTCTGCCGCTCCTCATCCAAATCCGCCTGGAGGCTGCTTCCTCGAGCCTCCCGCTCGGCCTTTTCGCAACGCGCCCGGCTGACCTCCAGCCGACGAAAACCATGGAACACCCTTTGCTGGAGAGTGTTCATGTCCTGAGCGATGCTCAGAGCCAGCTCTGCATCATCGAGCTCGGAGAGACTGACTTGATCGGCTTTGAAAACGGCGTTTTGGAAGCTCCTCATCGCCAACTTCTTGCTCGAACCTCCGAGGATGCTACGGTCAGAGAGGTCACCATATTTGGGGCCGAAGCGGGGTTCTGGGGCGTCCGGATAGTTTAACACCTCCAGTTCTTCCGAAGAATACCCGGAGCCATCAGCCGGCCGCTTGCCCTTGGCCGACTTCGAGGCGGGCTTCTTCGGAACAGGCCCCGTTGGTCTCGTCGGTGGCGCGGAGTCTGGGGCCTTTCTCTTCCGGACAAGAGGGGTCTCCCCCACATCGGGGACGGCCCCCCGACTAGGGCCTTGGGTGGTAACTGCTGCCTGCCCCGATATCCTCGGAGCACTAGCTGTGGCCTCTATGGCACGGGCCTCCTCCGATAGGGGGGACGGTCTCCTCCTCCCTCCGGCTACCTTCGAGATCAAGTTCATGCGTCCCATTTCTAGTACGCTGAGATCTGCAGAATTGGAAACCAACCGATTAGAAGATAATCGAGCACAAAGACTTGAATATTCGAGTAAATACATGCAATAAATAATACCAAAAGTAATATGATCGATATCAAGCCTGGCCGGCGAGAGCCCGGCCTTTACTAGGAAGTGTTCCTGGGTGAGGAAGGTGGGGCTCAATAAACCCTGGGCCTTCTGGCTGAGCACCCACTCCCTTGTCCAACTACTCGACCCCAGCCCGGCCAGGGAGAGCTTCCTCGCCTCCGGGTTATGCACCCTCCTCACCGGCCATGGATCATCGGACTGTATGTAGCACCACTTCTGCTTCCAGTCCGCCCCGTAAGACGATGAAGCTGTTTCGATCAGCTTTCTTCCATTCTTGGCACTGACGAAAAAGCAGTTAAATTCATCATCCGGGGAGGACCTGCTCGAGTGGTTAACTTGGTATAGATCAGAAAAGTTGGCCACAGTGGGATTGTGCCCGGTACAGCAACAAAAAACAACGAAGGCACACATCGAGGCATATGAATTTGGGGTCAGTTGAATCGGGCTTAGATTCAATCAATTTAGGATGGTAGAAATGAAGGCCGGGATCGGAAATCTAAGCCCATTCTCGATGTGAGCGTAGTGAATAGGGATGCACCCCTCGGGGGGGTTCGTAATGGAATCCTCCCTGCTCGGCCAGATGACACCAAACTTGCCTCGGATGTAGTGGTTCATTATCTTCTTTACGTCCCGATCGGTGTTATTCGCTATGATGTTTCCCCAGCTCACTGTTGTCTGGTTCCCGGCGATGGCCTTTCTCCTCCCCCGAAGAGGCCCTTGACTGGATGGGCCCTCCTCTTCGGGGACGGACCTCCACGAGGGTACCGACACGTCCCCCATTGGGAGAAGAGCTTCTCCTCTTTCCGCCTCCATGCGCCGCCTCATCTCCTCTATCTTACTCGGGCTCTTACCACCCCCTCGGGGCCGACTGGTGCTCGCCTCGCCCGGGCAGCGAGATGATGCCCCCTCAAAAGAGGCCTCTGCCTCCACGGAGATCGACAGATTTATATCGCTTAACCCCCCTTCGATCGGGGACCCTACCATTCTATTTTGACTATCCGAGCTATTCGTGGATTGGCTCATATTTAAGGATTGTCTAACGAAAATGAAGAGCAAGTAAGAAACAGTTCGGGAAAAGGGGAGTACCTAGGTTTGGCTGGTTCGAAAAGAGTTTGTCTGCTCGAAATGATTCCCAGGTGCTCGGTGCTCTCAGATTATGCTCGGAATGAAACCTCAGCTCGATTGCAAAATGACGCGCCTGTAGCCTCGCCCGGAGCCCGTATTTATAGGGCTGTAAAAATGCTCCTCGGGAAGTCCAACCGGCGGCCGTAATTATTACCAACGGTCACATCCTAACGGTCAATTTTCGAAATTACCGCCGGCCCCTGTTCGGAGGTTCCTGAACGGAACTACTTATGATATCTCCTCAAATAAGTTCACGGCCCGTCCGCGCGCACGGATTCGGTCAGCCCGAGAACTGGGGGGGCTAATGATATGGCTGAATCTGTTTTGGCCATGTAGGCTCCAGCTCGGCTCACACGTCGGATCCAGCTCAGCATATGCCGCCATCCTCCTATTGCCGCGTGTCAGCCCTAGTCCGACCAGACCCCATTTTTCTTGTCGACCTTGTTCGGCCAGAGTTCACCACACCTCCTTGACTCGAAGGCTATCCTCGATGAAATGACATGATCGATGTCGACAACACTTTATCTTCGGAGTCAACGCTTTGACACCCTCCTCGAGCGAGGAATACACCCCACGCGCCAACAACGCGTCATGGGGAACGCTCGTTACCAAGCCACGGGATTGGGCCAACCTAATTCTGGTCCGGCCCACCTATTTTTTATTATTATAAATAGTACGGCGATGCTATTCATTGGGTAAGACACTTTATCCGCCAATACACTGATTATTACTTGATTACTACTCACCCTTTACCTGCTCGAATTCTGACTTGAGCGTCGGAGGGTCTTCGCCGGAGACACTTCCGGCTAGTCTCACGTGTGCTCCATCCTTGCAGAATAGAACCCGACCATTATTCAGACACTCTTGCTCGGATCTACCTGACCGGATTCAAACACTTACTCCCTGTTCAAAGTGACGTGTACCGCAAGCCAAAATCCGACCACATCAATATTTTACTTTAATGTTTTAAAATATTTCTTTTTGTCTTTTTCCCATTTTTTCATTTACTTTTACTTAGTTTTTTCTTTTGTCTACGGAAAATTAATTAGTAAAGCCTTCATAAGTAGTGTGGCCTTATAATCCCACCGGCCGTAGGTTCAATTTAATCATACCATGTGAATAACATTATTATGAGTTATTCGTTAGCCAATAAAACATGTTGCAATTTTAAATATATTTTGATTATTTTTATTAGTTGACATAATTAGAAATGTGAGACGAGACACATTAGAACTTTTAAAATAGAATTAAAATATATATGTCGAATTTCTTTTACAGCTATCAATCTTGAATTGTTTGAATTATTTTGACCAATTTCGCGTCCATAATTCAATCGATTAAACTCAATTCAAACAACTATATTTTATCCATAGTATATTACTTAATCAAAAATGTGAGAGTATGTATTTAAGATATTATATGAACATTTATTTTCTGGAACTACATAGTTCCCCCCCTGTGACCTCCTGATTTTTGGTCTAACAACGATATAAACTGGTTATTATAATATACGTGCATGCTTACTAATATTTCATGTTTTGTATGATCCTTCTTTTATATGTGAATTATGTGACATGATAATTACATGATTTTTCAAATTTTAAACGAATTTGACATTCTAACACAATTTTTGAAATCTTATGTCCTAAATTGCAATTTTTGAAAATATAACTAAAACATTTTTAATTTCTGGGAAATATACATATAATTTCAAGATTTATAAAGATCAAATCTCATCATTTTGGAATTTTTCTAAATTATTTATGAATTTTCGAATTTTAGGCCTTAAAACCCTAATTTTCTTATCTTAAAGATATGATTCGACATAAATAAGTAAAAATTCAAAATTTTAACAAAATAAAGATATGATTTCAAATTTTATAATATTAGGCCAATAAATATCAGATTTTATTTGATTTTTTGTTCATATTTTATTAAAATGTCTTATCTTATTTATCTTATCTGATCTTATCTGATCTGATCTTATCTTATCTTATCTTATCTTATCCTATCTTATCTTATTTATCCTATCTTATCCTATCTTATCTTATCTTATTGTTGCGATTTTTCCGCAAGTGTACAGGTCGCTCAAGCAATAAAGTGAAAGTAAAAGTATCGTTCCCACGAGGAACGGGCTACCAAGCACCAAACTTATAAGTTTTCTATTGTTTAAGCTTTGAAAATTGATTAGGATAATATGAAACAAAAACAAACAACTAAATCAAAGCAAATAACTCAATAAAAACAAACTAGGGCCTAGGCATCGTCGATTGAATCCCCCATTGTGACCAATTAAACCCCCATTGATTTTAATTAATACACCTTCCCACGATCCAACTCACGAAAATATTTGTAATCTCCTTTCGAAAGTAAAACAAACGTGCCAAAGAATGCTATGTATCTACTTTCGTGATCACATACGGATTCCTTGGCCCATTGCGCACAAAAGTTGTGTTAGCTAAAAGGTTCTCGCTAATTAACCTAACCGATCGCACAAGAGCACAATTATTTCTAATCTATGCGTTCCTCATGTCTATAATACAAATAGTCAGATTTCATACACACCCTTTCGTAGTCGAATATAAAATCTCAAAGCTTGTAAAGATTGGCCAAAAATTCACAAGTAATAAAACCTTGAATTATAGATAGGAAGTATGTAAAATCAAAACCAAAGAGGTTCAACAAAATTCACAAGGGTTTCATCAATGACTAGCCTAGAACCCTAAGATTTAATTAGCTAGACATAGCGAAACAAAAACAAAACAAAAACATGCTGAAATTAAAAGGAAACATAAACGCAAACTCGGCTTTCGACGACAATCTTGGAGATGGAGGAACTTGGCCTTTGAATTGTCACCCTTCGTAAGCTTTTGCCCTAGAATTCTCCTTGAATTATCAGCTGAAAAGTCTTCCAAAATCGTGCACAAGACGCCCCTTAAATAGGTGTAGGGCAACGGTTGTCAGAATCCTAATACGACTCAACTTTCCTTGTTGCCGGATCGCATCGGGACGGCTTCGTGGCTTCAGGACGGCTTTAGCCGTCCTAAATCGAACCTTTAGGACACTCTCTGGACACTTCGGGACGGCCTCGCCAGACGGGACGGCTTAAGCCGTCCTAAATCGAACTGTTTCAGCCGCTACTAGATTGGTTCGAATCGGGACGGCTCAGTGCAATTCGGGACGGCTTAAGCCGTCTCGGCGCTTACACCCACTTTTTCGGCTTCGTTTCGGCCCCGATTTCCTACAATAACATCATGAAACTCTTGTGGGTGTATATAAGCATCAAAACCTTGTATAAAACATGCTTTAGGGGTGCAAAAACACTTTAAATTGATCAAATTAAGGTTGTATTACATAAAGCACAAATTTCATCCTTATAACTTTAAAACCTTAATAAAAATCAATGAAAAACACACAAAGCTTGCTTGTAAAAGTGTATATATTTTAAGCTTATCACTTATCTTCTATGCATTTATTATAAATTGACCTTATACTATAAAAATCATATTTCTTGCCCTAAACTCTATAAAAAGGGGGCCATTATCTTCATTCTCCCACACACACACACACAAAATCCCGCCTAAAAACACCCACCCACACTCACTCCACTCTCAACATACAAAACACTCTCTATTTATATCATATCTTCCCCACCTATATATACATCAATAAAACCTTCTTTTTTTATACATATATACCTATTAGCCTTTCATATACTCCCTTATTTCCCTCACACACTCTTGAAGGTTGAAACCTTGCTTAAACCCATAAATAAGAGTGTTATTTATACCTTAAGTAAAAGTTCTTGCTTAGGCATGCTTCAATGCTCTTGAGTAAAAGTTTTTGCTAAAAGTATGCTTCAATGCTCATGAGTAAAAGTTCTTGCCAAGCATGCTTCAATGCTTTTGGTTTAGTAGATTGATTATTTTTGAAGTGATTTTCATAAGTTGATATTTTATGATTAACTTAGACATAAGTCTTATGTTACATACTATTTTCTTGAATGATATTCTTTTGAATACTTGCCTGAAAGCATGTTTTTTTTTAGTTGTAATTATGCTCTACGTTCATAAAATTAGGGATAAAGCATGCTTAGTTATCATTCCAAAATATGGTTTTAATATGCTTTTATAATTTAAAATATGAGAATATGTTCCTTATGTTTTTATGTGAGATTATGTGAAAATGTACAATATTTTCTTAACGTGGATACTAGGTATAAGTTAGTGTCTTAATTTCTAAATTATGATTATATGAGTATTGTGTTAGTTCAAGAATATAAGTAGTTAGGTTATTCTTTATATAAAGATTACTAAGTAGTATCCTAATTATAGCTATTAATGTAAATTTTAGGAGGAAGTCAAGTTGATCTAGCCGAAACAAATCTATAAACTTGATAAACTCCTAAGGTGAGTGCTTTGTCAATTCCTTTCTGGGGCTTTGAACTATATGATATAAATATTATTCGTATAACCTACCTTATGGAATTTATGCTATCAAATCTTTCGAAAAATATTTTCCATCCATGTAAGACGAGTTATTTCCAAAAATATTGCATTCTCTAATATTGCCAGTTGTATCTGTCCCGAAATGATTTTTGACACCTTTGGGATATCATATTTTAATTATATTTCTATGTATCCCGGGTGTAAAAATAAGTTATTGCTTTATTGACAAGTTGTGAGCCATATCTGTTCCGTTATATTTCCGTTTACCCTTGGGGACGCCCTTGGGAAGTTTGGGCCCAAGTACTTATAAGAGGAATTTTATCGGGCGAAACGGACCGTCGATGGAACCTTTTATATGATACTATTCCATGAAACCAATTTCTACGTACAGCCGGAGGATGACTGTAGTAGGGATTGGAGCGATGTATTGCACGGACGCGTGATACATCTCCGTCTTGTTTAGTGTCGAGGTGGCTTCTCGACAAGGGAGGCATAATGGTTTCTATTATGATTTATCTGTTTTCAGTAGTCATAAGGTTGAAGACTCCGTTTTAGGCTCACTGTCCGTATTACTCAGTTCAGTTATTATTATCAAGTTACATTTCACACTACATGCACTTTATTATGATTTAACTGTTTTGAGTCTCATTTTCAGTCAAATATATATCTATCTATATGTGGCCTCACTAAGTCATTTGGACTTAACCCCTCGTTTCTTTCTGTTCATTGCCTCAGAATCAGAATAATGGGAGTGCATAGGATGGTAGCCGCTTCTCCAGTTGTTTATATTAAACTTCATTTCGCTTTGTCTTGGTGTATAATCCGTAGTTTGCTATTTGATGCCACTAGTTGGCTATTTTGATGTTGTACTCGGTTGCGCTACTTGGTTGTACTAAACATAGATATATATTATCCATGTTGCATATTTTACTCTACCTCTACTGCGTATTGTTAAGTTAGGCGTTCGTACTGGGGGTGAATTTCAAAATTTGTGCTCAGTGCGATCGTCGGTGGTCTCCAACCATATAGGAAGATCCTAGCGGAAGGGGTGCCGCACCCCCCCCCCCCCAATTCCATTCATGTATTTCATTTGATAGATTTGTGACACATGTCTACTTAATATTTTATTTTGAATATGTCGTACGCTAACAGTGACATACAAAAAATTGAGGAACTAAAAAAATTGTCAGATTAATTTAATTTTACCTTTTGTTGTTGGACCTATTCTGGATTAATTTGAATCCATTTTACGCATAACGTATATAATAATCATCACCAACTATCAATTAATCTAGTAGGATGTGACGCTAAATTTCTTAAATAACATTTAACATTCAAATTCTGTAATTGTAAATGGAGCAATTAGGTTTGGATACAATACCTAAATCTGGCCTCTACAGTACATGAATCCGAATTAATCAATTAATTGGGTTGAAATTTGCACTACAAGTAAACGGGCCTTTAGTGACTGAAGTTTAGTGACCGACCATATCTGTGACGATTAGTTTCAGATTCGTGATTGATTAATCTTCAAAAATTAGATGATAATTACTGAGGCAATAGTGACTTGTTAGTGACCAATATTGTGACTGCACAAACTTCAATCACTATTCCGCCGCTATCCCATGCGATGGACATTAATTCAGTCACTAAACAATCAGTAAAATTTCATGGATACTCAGTGTTGTGTAATACCGATCACCCATCGGTCATAAATTTGTATCGGTTACTAATCAGTTACTTGTGGTGACTGATCATTCGGTTACTAATTGTTGGCAAATAAGATGGGCGACAAATCCGTTACAAATCTATTAAGTTTTAATCGGTCACTATACTGTCACATTTTGTGACTAATATTGCGGTAACTACTCAGTCACTATCAGGATTCAGTTACAGATCTGTCACAAATTCATCTACTTGTCATTTGCCACTAATGAATCACTACTTGTAAACAATACGTAGTCATAAATCCATTACAAATTTCGACTGCCATTAATCGGTCACATTACCTATATAATTCCGTTAACATGATCGCTTATTTAATTTATTAAAATAATTATAATTGAAAAATATTTGGAAATAAACTTTTGAACCATTAATAAATACTCATAATTCGTCTATGAGAAACTACTATATTTGGCTAAGATCTCTATTTGAGAATATAAATATTTTTGTGAGCTATCGGATATCTTGCCAGCTATAAAAAGTATGCACCAATTAATTTCTAATTTAATTAACTTGTCATGAATAACTTTTGAATTGCCTACTTGTAAGTCAAGTCTTTTTGATTCTTTAAACAAAATTCAATAATTACTTTATCAATTTTTAAGTTTTCACTAGATTCCATATGATTTAATAACTGTAATATTTCATAAAAGTAAAAAAATATAAATAAGAACTAATTTAATATGAATTTTAGTTTCAAATTAATTCTTTTTATTGTTGATGATGTAAATTAAGTAATCCTTTTAATAACAATTCAAATTTTTTCTATTATTAACATAATTTAATAGTATTTCATTTTGCAATTGCATGATGATTTTAGGTAAATAGATAGTACTTTTCACTTCATGTGCTATGGATACATATTTTAAAATTTTATTTATTAATATGTGAATGGTTCAACAAAGGCAAATATTCAAAAGCACAAAGAAAAAAGGGAAGGAAAAATGGGAAAAGGAAATAGTGTACACATAAATTTTATACAAGGCAAACATTTTAAGTTCGTAAGTGTATTTTATTTTATACATAATAACAATATGTAGTAATTTAACTTAAGAAGTGTAAAAAAGATAAAAATAGTTTTTT
The DNA here is from genome assembly GCA_026212405.1 of Petrea volubilis. Taxonomy (NCBI): domain Eukaryota; kingdom Viridiplantae; phylum Streptophyta; class Magnoliopsida; order Lamiales; family Verbenaceae; genus Petrea; species Petrea volubilis. The sequence continues at coordinate 10,285,059 of CM047877.1, forward strand.
GAGAAAAAATAGAACTAAGTAAAAGGGAAAAAATGTATTTTGTTGCATGTCGGATTTGTGAATATAGTTATAATACATGCAAGTGAATATTATTAAAAATTCAATTACGAATTATTTGAATTTTAAAATTATATATATATATATATATATATGAGAGAGAGAGAGTCACTGATCATAAAATATAATTGATCGTTTATCACTTACATAATTAATTGAACTATTTTGTCAAGTTTTCTAATTCAATTAATAATATGTTGAATGAATCATCCAATTTTCAATAAGTTTGTTGAATATGTAGTTGATTCTTGTGTAATTAACCGTGTGTCTTGATTCTTGTGTAATTAATTGTGTGTCAACTGGTTGAAATTTTTCACAATACATTTTTCAACAGATTGAATTGGCAATGTTTTTGGATATAATTTTTCAATTAGTCAATTATACTATAAATACAAATAAATAATTTGATAATTTAATATTTTTTTAATAATTTTGTCAAATTGAATGCTGAATTGTGTCATAAAGTAATTAAATTAAAATTATTAAAGTGATAATATAACAAATAGATATAAGTAAGAAAACAAAAAACAAATAAACAAAAATTCACAATGACCTAGCGATAGGGAGAGGAATCCTACCTTTGTGTGAGATGCGGGTTCGAAACTCCACTTACGCAAAAATTACGAGCACTATGTTCCTCCCTGTCTGTGGTGTAACCCAAGTTCAATTCTTGATGCACGCGGTCCGGACCCATGGCACAAGCCCGGGTTCGATTTTGGAGTGGCTCAAGCAGATGTTTATTTAAAAATATACTTTACATATACCAAAAGAGTCATGACTGATATTTCATCAGTCACTAAGTTGTGACTGAAAAATTGGTCACAATTTAGTAAGTCAGATGTTTCAATCATTGAGTTGTGATTGATAAATTCGTCACAAGTTGGTCACTAGATGTTTCGGTCACTAAGTTGTGACTGACTAAAAAATCGGTCACAAGAAAAATTTGTTGCCAGGATTTTTCTGACCGACGTATTCGGTCACCAATCAGTCACTAATCTCATTTTGTAACCGGTTTTTCTTATTTAATGACTGAAAAGTTAATCACGAAAGCCACATTTTTTTTGTTGTGTTGGTGGTTAACAACAACAACAACAACAAGAACAAGAACAACAACAACAACAACAACAACAACAACAATAATAATAATAATAATAATAATAGTGTTCACCAATATTCAGTCTATTTGGACGTATCTGCAAAATTTTAGTTAGAACTCAATTTAACTAAAATTAGCTAAGTTGGGATGAATCCATATATTCTAACACACTTTGATTGGTCTAAATCTTGTGTAGTATTTCCGTGTAACATTTTTTATAATATTTATCAATACACATTGCGTAGGTGTATTATATTGATAATTGGTTGAGAATAAAAAAATATAATTTTTTGTATCATATTTTTTTTGTTTTTTTTAATCTCAACCGCTGATTAATATGTATTGGGAAGTGTAGCACAAAATATTACATAAAAGAAAAATATTAGAGAAGATCCGGGCCGGTGAAACATGACCCGTCAAGACCCATAACAATGAGAAACTCGTGTAGGCATCCTAGTGTCTGAGAGATGAAGAAATTTAATCCTTTTTTCTATGGCAAGCTTTTATTGGTCCACAAAGTGATGCAATTTAGCTCTTGATTGGTGACAGATTAGTGCTTTTTCAGAGTATTATAAGAAGCTAAAGTGAAAAAAGAAAAAGAAACAAACGAAAAGCAGAGTAAGAATGTGTGTTAGTTAAGCTTAGAATAATGGCTTAACATTATTAATATAATACTATCAAAAGAAGTTATAGCAAAACCTTATCAGGGATCAGCTCCATAATATTTTATATATATATATATATATATATATATATATATATGAGAACCATTTTAGCGTTGGTGATGCACTGAGTTCTTCATTGGTAAAACAACTTAGCTGGAAAACATGACAAAAAATTCAGGTAATTAAGAATATATTTTCGTTTCTTAGCATTATTTGTGTAGGGCATGCATATTTGATTATTTCTTGAAAGCATTTTGTTACTTAGACGGTGACAATAACTTGGGAAAACTAAGTGTCCCCCAAACGTTAGTATTAACGCGTATGTAATTTTAAGTGTGTTTTTCCATTTAAAACGTGTGGGTCTTTATTGTACTTAATTAATAGTAGTTTCTTTATTCTAATTCGACAATCGTTTTCTTTATATATTTTGTTATGATATAATAGTTTGATTTATACTTTAAATTATGGTCATAATAGTTAATTTGATTTGCAATTTATAAGTTGAAATATTCAAAAAAAAAAAAAAGAAGAGAAATAATGAATATTTGGGATGAATTTGATACTTAAATTGAATGAAGCCTAATTTAGGACAGGTTCAACATTTACTCTTTATAGCTTCATGAGGGAAATTCTTGCTTGAATAAAGTTTAACAACAACGAACAATCACATAGCAAGTGGTGTCGCAGTTGTCATTCGATTGGTCGACATTCACCTCATCATATAGACTATAATCATATATGATAATCAAGTGTAACTTATTTTTCCACATAATTAGCACCATTTCGATCAAAACTCACCTCAATTATAATTTCCCTCTCATGTGATCCTTGTCATGAAATTCATAATGTTAGTGGATAACAAATTCACTTTAAGAATATGGTTGTCCAAATCTTTATTTTATATATATATATATATTATTTCAATTTTGTTTCATAAACACATATCTCCAATCAGTTTGGATCCTCTATTGCATAATTATGTTACATTTTCTATTACACTCATCAATACGTGCCACACTTATTGATGAGCGGTTGAGATAACAAAAGAGAAAAACTGATAATATGAAAAAAAATATAAGGATTCTCTTTCCTTATCTCAACCGCTCACCATACACGTGGCGCGTATTGATCAGTATAATAGAAGATGTAACACGATTATGCAATAGAGAATCCAAACTGTATCTCCAAGTTGCTAAACATGTCTATTTCCTTTATTTGCCTACTTATTATTACATAACACTCTCTTTACAATCCCTTATTTAATTTCTGTCAATATACTTACTCACTCTGTAATCCCACAAATTAACTCGAATTATAAACAGGCACTGACACGAAATTTGGAGGGTCCGGAATTGTTCCGGAGGCGCTTACAGAGGATAACTACGAGTACTGGAAGAGGTGTTTGAAAAACTATCTGGTAGGTCATGGACTATGGGGCATCGTCTACGGGAAGGAGGTCGAGCCAGACAAAAAGGATAAACAACAACACGACGAGTGGAGGAAGAAAAATGCACTTGCGTTGCACGCTATTCAGTTGTCCTGTGGACCGGGCATCTATTCAAAATTTCAGACAGCCCACATGCGCGCGCACTATGCATGGAAGCATATGGTCGACAAGGCTCCGGCACCGCCGCCACCACCACCCTCGGATCACGACGAAGACGATCATCATCACATTGAAGATAATGGTAATTTTCTCTTATATTAATTTGTCTGTCAAATTTAGAATAATTTGATGACTTGTAACAAGAAATACAAATTATCATTTAGGAGATTGTAAACACAGTTCGTACACTATCTACAATCATTAGGCCTTCACCTTAGGCCATTGAAAAAAGACTTCGTACAATATTAAATCTTTTTATGTAAAGCACTTTAATATTCCTACGCTATAAATGGTGGACATTCCCCTACCATGCTACACACTTGTGGAAGAGTATATTTTCTACTATATTATTGTATAAGAGAATTACGCTAGTCAGAGGAGGGTGTTTTTTTTGTGGTGGAGCTTTGGATTCAGTAATTAACCCAATGTTGTCTTGAGTTATATGATGTTTTTGGACTGTTGTATCCTGGTGGGGACAAGCCACTAGATTTACTACCGGACTATAATGAGTGTATATTTGCTTAAAGAAAGCTAGATATTCACGTCTCAACCAAAATATTATTTGTATATTTTTCAATTGTGCATTTTATTATTACCAACAAAATCATATTATGAAGCACAAATATGAGAATAAAGTACAAATGTCTCGACAATAAATGCATAGCTCTTTCACTGTACATTGTTCTTCTTACCACCCTTGTTATAGACATGCTACTTCTCCTTGTTAGAGACGAGTTGAAAGGTGTAGTAGTCTTTCCCTTTACATCTGCATAAAATTATATGTTATATATATATATATATATAATAAATTTTTATTTTTTTACCTCGAAAATAACAAAAGGTATCTTTTATATTTTATAATGACTCAAAATTTCTGACTCACTGGGAACAAAGAACACCTTGAATACGAGCGCTTGTACAACGCGATCGAAGATGGCGATTTGCACAAGGCACAACGTTTGATTCAAGAAACTCCGGAAGCAGTTAGGGCAAGAATATCATCCCACAAGGACACACCCCTCCACACTGCGGTTCTATGCGGGCACATAAACATAGCAGAATATTTGGTGACTCAGATGGAACCAAATGATTTGGAAATGATCAACGAATACGGCTCGACTGGGCTATCTCTGGCGGCCGTGTGCGGCGCAAAAAGATTGGCAAAGGAAATGGTACGTAAGAAGAGAGATTTAGTCACGATGGGGAATGAGCACGAGGACGGGCAACTGCCCGTAATTGTGGCTGCTTTGTATGGACAAGAAATGATGGTTCGTTATCTGTATAAGGTGACGCCCAAGTCTGAGCTGAGCCCGGAAAAGGGCGAGAATGGAATCAAGCTGCTCAATTGTCTTCTTACTGCTCAAATTTATGGTAAGTCATTCATCAATAATAGTGCTACATCTTCTATTATACTCATCAACACACACAACGTGTATTAATGAGCAGTTGAGATAAGGAAAGAAAATCTTCATATTTTTTTTCCATATCACCAGTTTTTCTCTTTTCTTATCTCAATCGCTCACCAATACACATCACATGTATTAGTGAGTGTAATAGAAGATGTAGCATGATTATACAATAAAAGATCCGAATTAATATAATTTCCTATATACAATTAGTAACCCACATTGTGAACCACCGTACTTACTTTGTAACAACATTTTGCTTTTCACTATAAACGTGTCACGCACCGAATTCGGATGCTGTGCGGTAATGCCCCTTAGCCCGAAAGGACTTAGAAACACCAAGTCACAGAAATCAGAACATACTAAAATCATAAAATATTCATTAAAAAACCATAGTTGACATCTCGTAGCAAAAAATATGATGATTCTAGCTATTACAATCCAACTCCGAACATAAATAGAAACTAAGCTACAATAGTCTCCATAAATCAAAGTCTTAAATGACACAACTAAATAAGATAGACTATATTCTCTAGGCAAAGATGACTTCCAATGGATCACCAACCCCAAAATTGACCCTCGTTACCCTCGTCAGTACTATCCTCTGCAAAATAGTTATTAGTGGTGTGGGCGCACTCGCCCAGTAAGGTATTTCTTGACCCTCTATCAGATTTGAGCAAGTTACATAGATATATAACACGAAAATCATATTTGTAAAACGAACAAGTTTCAAAATCAAGACTTTACACTTTCAATTAGCAAAACAGATAGCAGAGAAGAATCAAACATATTCATTTATATATCCATGTTGGTAAATATTTGGAATTTTTATTGGCCAACTTGATCAAACCCTAACTATAACCCCGTTAGGGGGGGTTCGGCCACTACTATTATTACTCGTAGGAGGGCCTTAACTACAACCCCGTCAAGTGGGTTCAGAGATTACTACTGTATGTACCCCGTAGCATGATCAGAAATTTTGGAACTCGCTCTTACTGATAGAATTCCAAGTGTTCAGAGCATGATCATATATACACATATAGCATAATATAACATAATTTTTAACTTTACACAAAGAAGATTCATAAAATAGCATGCCCACATCCACTCTTTATATAAGAAAATAACTTTCCCAAACAAGACGTAAATTTAAGAAAAACATATGTTTATAAAATAAATAGAGGGAAAAAACCACTTACACTAATCTAGTTGAGTTTCTATGTTATCCAAGACTTCACGGATCGGGCACCAAGCGCGGTCGTATGAATCTCATAATATAAGAGTATGAATATAAGCTATCTTAATATTTCGAAAATAAGTATATATATAGAGATCAAGATATTTGTATATATATAGATGTATGTCTTGATCTTATCTAATATGTATGTCATAATCTTGTCCAAAGTGTGTGTCATGAACTTATCCAATTGTGTATGTGATGAACTTATCCAACTGATGTCATGAACTTATCAAGAATCTCATCCCAATCTTCTACAATCTTATCAAAATCTTATTCATATCTTATATAATCTTATCATTAATGACGTTTAATAAGACGAAAATGACATTTAACTAACTAGGGTTGTATAAAAATATCCAAATTAATAATAATAGCAATATCAAAAATACTAATAATAATAATAAAGAATCAAAATAATAAGGTGCCTCTTAAAAGGGTCAGGGTATCACAAACCGTATTGCTAGTTAATTATTAATGGTAACAACTTAAATGTGACTTTTAGCATGATGGATGCCGCAAAAGTCATGTTTGTTACAAATATATATTTTTTTGTTTGTTATTTAATATATAATTGATGGAACCTTTTATGTCATCTTACTATTAATAAAAATATAAAATACTTAGGGGGTTTAATAACGTTTATGGTGTCTTTGGTGTCTCATCTTTCTCTTCTCTCTCTTCTCTCCTCTCGGACAAACGTTTTTTTTTTTAACTTTTTCTTTGTACTCTCCTTGATATCTCATATTTCTTTCATCTGTCCTCTGTCAACACTTTATTTTAAATTATTTTTCCAGAATAAATTTAAATATTTATAAAATATATATTCATGTATGAATATTTTTTAAATATTTATAATTTTATATTATCAAAATTTAAGTATGTAATTAAATTATATCTCATTTTTATTTTGCACACACATTGAGTGTACATGACCTGACTACTCATTTTTTTGTTTTCTTTTTTAATGACTTATTATTACTATTATTATTATTATTATTATTGTTGTTGTTGTTGTTGTTGTTGTTGTTGTTACGAACTAATGTATCCTGCCTATATCCATTTTCTATAGATGTTGCCTCATTGTTATTAAGAAAGTATCCAAAGCTGGGCGTAACCCCAGATAAGGATGGTCACTATGCTCTCAAAATTTTGGCTCAAAAGCCTTCTGCATTTCGCAGCGGGACCAAGCTTGCATTCTGGGAGAAATGTATCTATCATTGTAAGTCTATCTACTATATATGCATATATCATCTTATACTTACTTTAATTTATTCAACAACAATATATTAAACATACAAAAAAAGCTTATAATTAAGTACCTCGCTCATATATAAGATTTAGCTAGCATCAAATTAACTATGTTCAAAGCAACTTGAAATCATTAGGTAAAAAATCATTTTCCACTACTTAAAAACATTACATAATTTTATAAATTTAACGTGATACTTTTCAAAAATATATCAATAACACAGGTACCGTGACACGTCATATAGAAAGTGTCTCAATAATCTATATTAAATTTGGATTACAATGTATTTTTTGTAACATTATAAAATGTCAAAAAATACGCTACTACTATATCCGAATACGTGACACTTTAGCTAGTTCTCTTCTATTTTACCTCGTAGGTGTAAGAATACATTCTCCTTGGCAAGGTGAAGATTGGTCTCATAGCGAAGAGCACACAGAAACTCAAGCGGACCAGAACATCGAAATTCATGAATCCAGTGAAGAAGAAATTGATAGATCCACAAGTGGAAACCAAAGCATAACTAGTCGAGGTATGTTAGGTTAAGCATTTGAGCGAAAAATATTAAAAAGTTCTTAAAATAATTATTTATATGTATATCCAAAAACTTTATAAAATTATTTTTCAATCTTGAGAATCCATTCCGCTAAGTTTTTATTATGATCAAATAGTTAATTTTTTTTTTGGCTAAATTACCTTGAACTAATTGTTAGATTAAAAAACTTAATCACCTTGAATGAAATTTTTAAGAAAATAAACGTTTAGAGCTCTTCAAATTTATCCGTGTCAATGATGGTTTTAATAAGTCAAGTTTTCAAAGAAGTTTAATTTTTGAATTCAATTTTGAGATAAATAAATTATGACAAGTATTTGCTTGAATTTTGAGAAATATAAACTATAATTCAGATACTTTTATTTTCTAAATCAAAAATTGAAAAATATTAGAATCATCGTTAATTAATTTTAATATAAAATGTTTTCAACATGTAAGTTAGCATACGTAAATAAAATTAACATAGAATCAACACAAAAGAAAAAAAAAATTAAGAGTCTCAAAGTAATTTTGTCAGAAGGAATAAAAGTCAATAATTGAACTTTTTAAATTGAAAAATTTATATATATGCTTTCTGGATTGAAATTTTATGCATTTTTTTTTAGATAAAAATTAATTTTAAGAGATTTTGAGTAATTTTCTTATGAAAAATCATTTATATGCAAACAACACTGAGTTAAACTTTTAGCACCAAAATCCATTACTTATTTAAAAGATCAGTTTGACGTCGTGCTACTTTAATTTGCCTATATATATATATATATATATATATATGGAAGGTTTATTATTGGGTGAATTACATTTTCCATTCCTAAGGTTAGGCTAATTTACGAAAAATTTCCTATTTTTTCAAAAATTATCAAAAACCCCCTGAGGTTATACCCATATTACAAACTTATTTCAATTTTTGAAAATACTCCTTCACTTTTCTTGGGTGATTTACATCGACTAACCCTGAGGTTAAGCTAATTTACGAGAAACCCCCTGTAGTTTCAAAAATTACCAAAACCCCCAAGGTTATACCAATATTACAACTAGCACCTACTTAGGTTAACTTATTAACAATATTAATTTTTTTTCCCTCTATAATATTGTTATCATAAAATTTTCATGTAATAGATTAGAAAAAAATATGATTATTTACTCAAATAAATATTCCGAATTTAATGCACAAAAAGTATCTACTAACACATCAAGTATGACGTATTATCGCTAATACGGAGTAAATTTTTAGAGAAATGAGTTAGAGTTCTCAAGCTAATTAAAGTTTTCAAGTGCATTATTTAATTTCAATTTTTTATTTCAATCAATGTTTATATTTCTCATTGCACATTATGGATATATACAACGTGTATCATTATTTTTCTCAAATATAATTTTAGCACATATTACGTATATTTAGTATAAATTCATAATATTAAATTCGGAATATTTATTTGAATAAATAATCACATTTTGTTTTTCAAATCTATTACATGAAAATTTTATGATAACAATATTACAAAGGGAAAAAAAGAATTAATATTGTTGATAAGTCAATCTAAATAGGTGCTAGTTATAATATTGGTATAACCTCAGGGGATTTTTGGTAATTTTTGAAACCACAGGGGATTTCTCGTAAATTAGCCTAACCTCAGGGGTGGTCAGTGTAAATCACCCAAAAAAGAGAAGGGATATTTTCAAAATTAATAAGTTTGTAATATGGGTATAACCCCAGGGGAGTTTTGGTAATTTTTGAAAATACAAGGGACCTTTTCGTAAATTAACCTAACCTCAGGGGGTGGTCAATGTAATTCGCCCTTTATTATATCGTCGTATGCAATGCATGAATAGCTAGTAGCGTATGCATGATTAGTTCAGTTACGAAAGGCACTTAAAAAGGGTGTTTGGCTAAATTTATTAGAAACATCTTATTAGTTCTTATATTTATAAGATATTTTACAAGTTTATATAGTGTTGGACTTTATTTTTAAAATAAAATTTTAAATCGTTCAGATATATAAGATGAATATAACTTATAAAATGTTAGTATCGACAAATTTGTAATTAATTTAGTTAAAATTAAAGGAAGTTGTATGTTCAAATGATCAAAATAAGTTACCTTCTCTTTTTTGTTTTTTCTTAAAAAAGCTTACAAGTTCCTAAAAATTTTATTTTAGGAACTTATGAATTAACTAAAACATTACGAAATATTTTATAATATCTTATAAATTTTCAAACATTTTATAAGAACTTATAAGCTCAACTAAATACCTTTAAGATTAGCTTTACTTACAAGTTTGAGTGCTACTTTTGCAGTTGGCCATCTATTCTACAAATTGGGTTGGGGTCTTCTACGATGCTTTGGTATGTATGTTCTGCCTCATGTCCATCCTGACATGGGGAACCTTCTAAATCACTAGAAAAAAAGCCTCCTCTTCACTAACAAAATATTTCTACATAAATTTAACAATATTCATAATATATCATAGTTTTGCAATGAATTTTATCCGTCTCAAACCCAATAACAAATGATTTGTCACTATAAGCTGTTTTTAGTTATACTATAATAGAATTTCATCACAAATGTCTTTATGGGTAATGAATACTATTCGTTACAAATTTTCATTAATAAAGGAGGCCTACACTTTCTTGTAATAAATCCTACGGGCCACTTTTAAACTTTAATTGGTATTTTATTTTATTTTAATTAATAAGCATATTATCATAACATAAGTAATATTTTTACATTAAATACGAGCGAGTGTTAAGTAGAATATAATGCGAACACCTTGATATCATTAATCTAAAATTTAAACATAAAGTGAAATCGACTAAATGTTGACTAGAAGATTTGAGGCAGTGTGTATTGTTTGTTCGGGAGGCAACGTTGCAAAAAGTTGCAATGTGACACTAGTTGAAGTATCGCGTATTTTAGTGTAAGAATAACATACTTTGATATTTTACAACATCATGAAAAATGCATTATATATGGTTAAAGATTTTAATTTGATTAAGAAACATTTTTGAAAGTGTCATGTTACATACGCCAAATTAGATAATTTTTGTTAGTGCCGTACCTTATCTGACGCATGCCTTTTTTTTTCCAACTTTCTTCTAATTCTAGTTCCAGAGATTAAGCGACTCCATCGCAAAAAGTTGGAACACGATGAATCTGAGAAGCTCCTGAGCTGCATGTTTCGGGAGATGCGGGCATTGAGCAGGTCAGAGCTCGACAAGATGGACATCGACTCAATAATTTACGATGCTATCAAGCATGGGATCATAGAATTTGTGATGGAAATGCTGAAATACAAGCCTGAGATTATATGGAAGAAAGACAAAAAAGGAAGGACAATTTTTTCACATGCTATTGTGTTACGTCAAGAGAAGATTTTCAGTCTGATATACAATCTGGGGACGAAGAAGAGCATAATGGCTCGCAGACATGATGTTTTCAGAAATAATTATTTGCATCTTGCTGCAAAGTTGTCTCCTCCTTCTCAACTTGAGCGCGTCTCCGGAGCAGCTCTGCAGATGCAGAGGGAACTACAGTGGTATAAGGTAATGTTCCACTACTTTCGATTTTGTAACGTTTGCTAAAGTGTCACATATTTGAATGCAGTAGCAACATATTTTGATGTTTTATAGTGTCTCAAAAAATATATTACAGTTAAAAATTGGTATCACTTATTGAGAAACTTTATATAAATCGCTACATTAGATGCACAATTGAAATACTTTTTGATAGTGTCAAGTTACATATATCTAATTAAGTCATCACTTTGGTAGTACCGTTCCAGTTCCACCAAAAAGACCAAAAAATAAAAATAAAAAAAAGGAAGAAGAAGAAGATAGGCACAAGTTCATCTTTAGACAAAAAAATGATACCTAATGATATGTCACTAATGGATTATAACGAATAAAAGAAGAAGACGATTGGCACGCACAATTCAGTTTTAAGTGAATTGATACAAAAAATGCCACCAATAATATGTGTTAATTTTAGTTATGATGTCTATTATGTAGACAATAACTTTGTTTTACAATCTGGCTTGATCAATACAAAAATTAGTATTTAGTTACCATTTGAAAATAGTGTCAATTATGGGGACAACTTAGTTCTATGTTAAAATAATACCGTCACCATAATTGGTGACAATACTTTCATCGACGCTACGTTATTACTATAGATTTATAAATTCCTATAGTTATGATTTTCACAATTCTTATATCACTATTATGCTTCAAGAAAAGATGTTGTAGCAAAACAAAAATTTATCACTTAGTATATATGATCAACAAGCTTAGAGTTTTCACTTAATATATTGCCATTAATTCTGTTTTTTCTTATGGATTAGCAGTGTTAATTGAAATATGATATTTCTTATGATAATTAGGCATGACCTAAGGGACCGACTCCAAAAATTTAGCCATTAATAATTGATGTCTATTTTGTATCCACATGTATAGGAAGTGGAGAGCATTGTTCAACCCAAGCTTCGAGAAGAAGTAAACGAGAACAACAAAACGCCGGAAGTTTTGTTTAGCGACGAGCATAAGGGTCTGATGAGTGAAGCAGAGAGCTGGATGAAGAACACTGCAGGATCAAGCATGATAGTAGGCACTCTCATTTCAGCAGTCATGCTCACAACTGCTTTTACAGTTCCCGGTGGCAATAGGAACGACAATGGGCTACCCACCATGCTGGAATCCCAACCGCGTGGATTCTTGATTTTCATGTTCTCCAATGCACTATCCATGTTCACTTCCACAACGTCGTTGTTGATGTTCTTGGGGATCCTCACGGCGCGGTATGCGGAAGAAGATTTTCTCACAGTCGTTGCCGAGAAAGTTGATATTCGGATTGACATGCTTGTTCTTCTCCATAGTCACCATGATGGCGTCCTTTGGCTCCGCATTGTATTTGATTCTCCACAAAGATTTATCTTGGGTTACCATTCCTATTATCGTTCTATCTGTCATTCCGATAGCTCTTTTCTCCTTGTGCCAGTTCCCTCTCTTGATTGAGATGACCAACCGTACGTATGGGTCGGGCATCTTTGATAAGCCTAAGAAAAGTTCAACGTGTTTTGATTGAGTTTCTTTTACGATGCATTCGTTTCTCTACTTTGTTACATTATAGTTTTGTTTCTAAGATGTCTTTTGATTATCACTGTATGAAGAAAAAACACAAGTATAGAGAAAGTTAAAAAGTAAAATTGCACTCATTTGTATTGCTTGATGAAAGACTATACAAAGTGGATTTATATATATACATATGATTAGAGCTATTTACAAGGTGAAATTATACAATATTGATGAGTATAATTAAATGATTTTCATTACCAAATCCTTCTTTAATTCATCTCTACAATTGACTTGTGTATTGATGATGATTCTCTCATTTTATATAAAATTTTCAACATTTTTGCTCTTATAATCTCTTTTCCTTGATTTTCTCTTTGAATTGATGATGATTCTTTTCATTTGAGCATCCTTTTTATGCAACATAACACTACAAAAAAATTGATTTATTGTGATGAAAATATTTATCACAAAAAATCCAAATTTCGTCACAAAAACGTTTTTGTGACGAAAAAAATTCGTCACAGTTTCCTCACAAAATGGCCCTCGCATAAGGTTATTATGAGGAATTTTTTGTTTCGTCACAAAAAACATATGTGACGAAATGCTTTTTCCTCTCAAAAAATGTATTTTAGTGGAAATATTATATTTTTTGCTCCAAACTCGATTCGAACCCCCGATCTCCGCTAACCGCGCAACAGTGCCGCGCAAGACTGCTCTTTAGTGGCTCCCAAGGGGAGTCGAACCCCTGACCTTGGATATAGTTGAATGAAGTGCAACCATTATGCCAATTGCAATTTTCTTGATGGTTTTGTAATTTTATTGTTCTTATTTAGTTGTTACCTTAATTTATTAATTTTAATTTTATTTATTTTTTAATTATGTATTGATTAATTAAATTCAAACAATTATAAGTTATGTTTGTTAAAACACGTACTATACCCATATAGTACCCGTTCCTATGAATACTTAAAAAAATACTTTTATTTTTCATACAAATTCTAAACTCAACGAATAATATATATACTTTTAATATAACATGTTTAATACTTGATGAAGTAATGCGTCATTTTATGAAATTTATTATATTCATTTTTAAATTTATAATATATGAACAATATTTATTGGTGTAATATATCAAAATTTATTATAATTATTAATTGAATATTATATAAAAGACAATTTTGTAATACTTTATAAAAATATTAATTATTATATAAATAATTATATATAATTTATATGATGATTATAAATTAAATAATTTAATTATTAGTTTTTAAATAATCTTTTTTATATAAATTACATAAAACATAATTTATGTGAACATAATATTAAATAAGCCGTATTTTTACTCTAGAATATTTTAATAAATCGTATAATAGTTGTTTGCATATTATTGAGCCAATTTCTTACCTTAAATTTTGAAAAATATTTATAATAGGTACACGTGCATGTTGAACGTCAAATATTAGTTGACTGGTATTTAACTAACTAAGATTATAGGTGATAGATGATCATTATAATGAGCGCTATATATATACATATATATATATATATTAAATTATGAGAACAAATTTTATTAACTTTTTTATTTTTTAAATTTATTTATTTTACTAAATTTTGATTTTTTTAATCGCCATAAAAATACCTGAAAATGTCAAAATTACAAACAAAATTATATTTGGGGTTTCTTTTGATTCATCTAATTTTTTTTGTGATATCATGCAAAATATTCATTTGATATTTTTTTAAATAGTCTTTTATAATATTTCTCCATTTAATTGCTTTAGGAAATTAGGAAAAATATTAATTAGATATTTTTTGAGGAATTGTTTTTATAACCTCATGTTGTTAACTTGTTGTGAGGAAAAAAAAATCTTTTTCATGATGAAAATTCTATTTCCTCACATTAGTCATAGTTATTGTGAGAAAAATTCTATTTCCTCACATTAGTCATAGTTATATATATATACACTAATTGATGATGTAGATATATATATATACACTAATTGATGCTTAAATATGTATTATTTAAATGTTATATGCTTAATTTCTATTGCAATAAATACTTTGCAATATATGCTTATTTTTATTTACAAAACGCATAATTATTGGAATTATTTTCTACTTCATTTAGTAATCATAAAATGCATAAAATTCAAACACACACACACACACACACATATATCCATATACAAAAATTTATATATATATATATATATATATATATAAATAAGGGTTAGATTATTTTTCTTGATATTGTCATTTTTAGTAAAATGTGTTATTTCACACTATAATAATTATTTTGAAACTTATTTTTAAATACTAGGTCATAAGACTATGATTCATATATATATACATTATTTTTAAATATCTTACGTTATATATGTATATATTTTAAAGAAAATTTACATACATAAATATATAAGATTATTTTTCATTTCTTTAGGTATTTTTCATCATAAACATTGGAATAATTATATCATGTGTAAAAATATCCTAAAATATAGAAAGAGGGGAGGGGGCACGAAATTTCTTACATATATATGATAAATATGTGGTGAATATTATTATTTACTCTCCAATTCTCTTGGCATTTAATGTATAATTACACACGTAAGATTTCTTCTAAATATGTTTATACATGTAAGGTTTATATTAAATTGCATTATGAAGTGTGCATTAGACTCACACTTATGTTATAATTAGGTATTGAGTTGGGCATTGAGTTGGAAGATTTCATTTATTATAACCCTTACTTGTAACCATAGGTGGAAAGATGATAATACTTAGACAATGACTTAATTATTTAATAATCTTGTTTCTTAGCATAACTACTATAAATAGGGGATAAGTTGGGGATTTAGCACTTTATTTTCATCTCATAACACACACAAACACATCCACACACACACACTTAATCCAACCTAAAACATCCCACTTATACTTATCTTACCCTAAACACACAAAATACTTTATATTTATAGTATATCTTCTACCCCCATATATATATACATAAACCCTTCTTTTTACATACTTATAACTCCATAAAACACTCTTGAAAAAGGTAGAAAAGTATTTAATTAAAATAGGGACCTTACTTAATTTCATAAGTAAAGGTTTTACTTTAATTTATAGATATTATACCTTATAGAAGTGAATGCTTCATATTTGATACAAGGTAGTGATTTTACTTAAGACATGAGCTAGTTTTTCTTATAGTATTAGCGCATATATTCCCCTATTAGGACATAGGATATAACTACAAATTAGTTACTATCTTAGTCCTAAGGGATTCCATAG
This sequence comes from Petrea volubilis, assembly GCA_026212405.1. Lineage (NCBI taxonomy): Eukaryota > Viridiplantae > Streptophyta > Magnoliopsida > Lamiales > Verbenaceae > Petrea > Petrea volubilis. The sequence goes on from CM047877.1 coordinate 10,301,301, forward strand.
TAGTTTAGCCAGATGCATGTTGTTTGTTTATGCAAGATTATGTTGAAATTTGTGAATTTCTGCTGAATGGTAAAGCTGGAAATTATGTGTATTATGTGTAGTTATAATTTATGCTATGTTAGGGTTTTATTTATATGTTAAGCTGCAAATTTCAGTTTTAAAGTTGAAAATTCTGTTTATTTTCAAAGCTGGAAATCCTGTTTCAAAGCTGAAAATACTATTTCAAAGCTCAAAATTCCTGTTCTTCAAGGCTGAAAATTCAAAATTTATAAGCTGAAAACCTATTTTATAATGCTGGAAATTTCAGTGTGTTATTTCAATATGTTTTAAGCTGGAATTTTAGTATTTCGCAAGCTGGAAAATTTTGTTCGCCATTTGAAAAGTGCAATTTATATGAGCTGAAAATTTTATGTGCTGTGCTGAAATTGTGCACCACATGCTGAAAAACAGTCTGCACGGTGCTGGAAATTGTGTGTATATGGGCCCAAAATGTGATAGGGGTGAAAGAGGCTGAGTTCGGCCGGGTGGCAACGGGCTTGCCGGTCTTAAAGGTTCTCGCCATCCATCGTTGTCTAATCCCACCTTGCATGGACGGAGTGTTCCATGTGTTGAAGTGAGTCGTAGGAAATTCGGCATATGTCCGGGATATGACCACCGGTGTGTTTGGTTGGGATGGGAGTATTGGTTGGAATTGAGCTTACAGGCACGACGAGATAAGGTAGTTGCCCGTCGAGGTAGAAATCGGTAGAAATGTGTTGCCAATTATGATTCTTTTGATCTGAAAATTTATGTGATTTATGTTTGATAAAGTATGTGAAAATATGCATGCCAGTAGCACACACAAGCACCTTATGTGTTAAGTAAAACTACTACTCAACATATTGTTGATGTTGTTGTTATTCAATATTTTAGCCGAATGTGAGGACGAAGTTACCGGCAAGGAGAAAGGAAAGGGGCGATTTGGAGCATTTGGCTAGAGGAAGTCGTAGTCTAGTTTTTGTAGTTTTATCATATGTTTAGGGCTCTTATTATGTGTTTTGGGTTTTCTATGTAGTCAAAGTCTTTTATGGAAAATTTTCAGCTTTCAATAATAAAAGTATTAGTAGTATGTTTCAATAACTAGCCAATAGTTTCGGGTCTTCACAGTTTATTTTCATCATTGAGAGAGCACTATACATATATGCACATTATAAGAGCACAATTAGTGCTGAGATCCACTATCAATGGGATTTGATAGAACTTAGTTTAAGAAAGAAAATATACACATGATATAATATATATATACAAATCAAGAAATATATGAAAGAAAATTTCTAAAATATACATAGAATCAAGAAATATATGAAAACGCATTTCTTAATACTCCCCTTCAAGTTGGAGAGTGAATATCATGAAGTCCTAACTTGTTGCATAATGTCACAAACTGGTCTTTACCCAAAGCTTTTGTCTATATATCCGGCAATTGAAAGCACGTTGGTACATGAGAAGGGTTAAATCATTCCATTTTGTAGTTTTTCCTCCAACTATGTGGCAATCTATTTCAATGTGATTTGTACAGCTCGTGGAACATGAGATTCGCAGTGATATGCAAAGCCGCTTGATTGTCACAAAATGGTGGAGTAGGAGTTTCTTGGGTAACTTTCAAATCTTGTAATATATAATGTAGCCAGGTCAATTCCAAACATGTGTTGGCCATAGCTTAGTATTCTGCTTCTGCTGATAATCTAGAGACATTGGTCTGTTTCTAAGATTTCCATGAGATGAGAGAATTTTCAAGAAAAATGCAGTATCCTATAATCAACCTTCTTGTGGCACGACAACTTCCTCGATCGAAATCACAGAATGCTTTCAAAGCAAAATTGTTAGTAGATGAAAATAGTAAACCTTGTCCTAAAGTACCTTTGATATATCTAAGAATTCGCATGGCAGCATCCCAATGAGGTTTTCGAGGATCATGGATGAATTTACTTAGTGTTCGATCCAAATAGACTATGTCAGACCTTGTGACAATAAGATAGATCAATCTGCCAACAAGTATTCTATATTGAGTTGGATGATTAAGCAATTCCCCATCTATTGGGGTGTGTTTCAAATTTTGTTCCATTAGAAACTTGTATTGAATTGCACCTGAAAGTCTTGAATCTTGCAAAATATCTAAGGCATACTTTCTTTGAAACACGAACATACCTTTTTTGGAGTAAGAGAACTCAATGCTGAAAAAATATTTCAAGTTTCCGAGATCTTTGATGCGGAAGCATTTAAGAAGGAAATCTTTGAGATGCTTCATCTCTTGGAGATCATTTCCTGTCAAAAGCATATCATCAACATAGATAAAGACTACAGTAAGTGATGTACCCTGAGCTTTGATGAAAAGAGAGTAATCAACCTTTTATTGTTGATAAACAACCTTTTGAATGGTCTCTGAAAAAAATAGAAAACCAATTTTTCGAAGCTTGTTTGAGGCCATAGAGTGATTTGTTAAGCTGAGATACAATGTTCTCCCCTTGTCGGTGAATACCAAGTGGAGGCTCCATGTATACTTACCTCGTGCAACACTTCATGTAGAAAAGGATTTTGTACATCTAATTGGTATCACTAAGAAAGCAACGAAGTGTTGTCAGTTTAGCAGTAGGAGCAAATGTCTCCCTATAGTCGACTCTTTCAATTTGAGTATATCATCTGGTGACAAGACAAGCCTTATAGTGCTTGATAGTTCCATCAGATCGGTATTTGACCTTGTATACCCATTTGTGACCAATAGGCTTATGACCAGCCGGAAGAGGAACTGACCTCCATGTATTATTCTATTGCAATGCTTTTAGTTTTGCATTCATTGCTTGCTGCCAATATGGATCTAGGATAGCTTGAGTATAAGAGTGAGGTTTTATGTGGCCTGTATAGTTAGCTAAAAATGTACGATGGCTAGAAGAGAAACGAGAATAAGAGATACAATGACAATGAGGGATATCGAGTCCCTAATTCAGAACCAAGTGTCGAGGTGTATTGATTGGCTTGTGTAGACAACATTAGTCTTTATGCCATGTCGGAGGTTGTTTATGGCGAGTAGATAGCTGAATGGGAGGAGCAAAGGAGTTGGTGAATTTAAAGTGTCGGGAATATGTATAATTGGTTCAGTAGGAGGTGAGACAACAAATGGTGATGTAGAATTTGAAAGAACTTTGGTAGTATAAAGTGAGTGTGTGGGTGATGGGGGCTCTTGTGTGTTAGGTGACTCGATTTGTTGGGAGTTATTGGATGGAATAACTGTGGAAGAAGTATAAGGTAGCGTGGGAGCAGAATTGGATGTAGCTAAAGTAAAGGGAAAATCAATTTCACAAAATTTAACATCATGACTTACAAAAAACTCGTTAATCCCCAAATCATAATGTTTGTAACCCTGTTGACAGTGGGATCTCCAACAAAGATGCAACTTTTAGCACGAAAATCAAATTTTTGAGTATGATGCATAGCATAGACAAATAAAAATTTTCAAATGATCAAGCAATGGTGGGCTACCGAATAGCAACTCAAATGGTGTTTTGTTAGATAATAGTGGTGACGGTAGACAATTCATAAGATATACAACTATTAAAACACATGCACCCTGAAAAGTAAGAGGTATATGAGATTGAAGGTGTAATGCATGTGCAACGGTAAGAATATGATGGTGTTTGGTGTTGTGGATTTTGTGCAAATGCACGGGTCGCTCAAGTAATAAAGTGAAAAGGTAAGTATCGTTCCCACAAGGAATGGGTTTCCAAGCACCAAACTTATAAGTTCTCTATTGTTTAAACTTCAAATTTTGGATATAAAGTTTATAAAATAAAAGAAAGCAACGAAAGTATAAGTGGAAAAGTTAATAAGAACAAACTAGGGCCTAGGCATCATCTATCGAATGCCCCCTCATAATTATTTGACCCCCTTTTTGACATTAGCAATACTCATTTCCACAATTCAACTCACAAAAATATTTATAATCTCCTTTTGAAAGTAAAATAAATGTGCCAAGGTATGCTATGTGTCTACTTTAATGATCACATACGGATACCTCCATCCATTGCTGTCAGAGTTATGTTAGTTAAAAAGTTCTTGCTAATTAACCTAACCGATCGCATAAGAACATGATTATTTCTAACCAATGTATTCCTTATTTCTATAATGCTGATGTGCCAAGTGCCACCTCTGCTCGACACGTCCGCTGGGATGGGCTAATCCAGGTGCCAAGTATGGGGCCGCAGAGCCCTCGACTTGATAAGCTGCCCTCGAATGAGGTTTTAAGCCCCGGCTATCCTCGACCATGAGGTTGTAAGCCATAACTTATCAAGGGTGAGAATCGATGCCCTCGAAGTGACTCAAGATCCTCGAGAGTGTGTCTGCAGTAAAGAGTGGGACCCTGAAATGAGAGGCACGAGAAGGGAGGTACCTCCCCTAGGCTTATCCCAGGTTTGGGACTAAAAGGCCACGAGGGACATCTGAAATCCTCGAGGCCTCGTAAGTTGGGCCTCCGACACTAAAGCATAGGTGGTTTAATGGCTTGAAGGGTCCTCGAACGTAGTTGTGTCGAGGGTGCAAACCCCATACTTAGCCTCTGCCAAGCTCATCGGCCAGCGGGACAAGCCCAGCTGCCGACTGATAACAAGGCATGTACCTACCGCCACCTAACACTCCCCTGTGGTATATGGGTCCATCCCATTAATCTCCAGCGCAATAAATGCCCAGTTATAAATACAATCCTTGGTCATAAATGCCCAAAATACACATTAAATGCTAATTGGACCCCTCATTAAGGAGAAGGTATGGTCAGCCGGTATTTGGGAGTCCAAAAGATACAAAAAGCACGTCCACTTGTACCTCACACGCTAGGAGGGCTGACCAACCCCCATCATTCAGGTCACATTAGGGAACCTCTCATATAAATAGCAAAAGGCTCTCCCGTGAAGAGGTAACAGATTACTCACCTTTTGAATCATCTTACTTGCAAAACAAGAACATCGTATTCACTGTTCATCATCTTCTTCACACTATCCTCAACTAACTTGAGTGTCGGAGAGCCTATGTCGGGGCAAAACTGACTAGTCTCTCGTGCTTTCATCCCTTTTTGACAGGTAGACCACTAGCATAATCATCCAGAGAAAGTCATACTCTGACACGTGGTCGGACCAAAAAGCGACCGCATCAAATGCAAATAGTCAGATTTTATACTCACCCTTTTGTAGTTGAATATAAAATCTCAAAACTTGTAAAAATTGACCAGAAATTCACAAGTAATGAAAGCTTGAATTATAAATAGGAGGTATGTAAATTAAAATCAAAAGGGATGCAGCAAAAACTACAAGGGTTTAATCAATGGTTAGCCTAGAGCCCTAAAATTAATTTAGCTAAACATAATAAAAGTAAATAACACATAAACATGATAAAAGTAAAAGAAATCATAAAGCAAATCAGGCTTATGGCAATAATCTTGAGAATGGAAGAAGTTGGCCCCTGAATTGTCACATTTCTTGAGCTCTCGTCCTTGAATTCCTCTCCAAAAATTAGCTGAAAGTCCCTTAAAATCATGCCCATGATGTCCTAAAATAGTGGTGGGGTGATTGTAGTCAGAATCATAACAGAACGAAATTTCTTGTATGAACAGGCTTACTGAAATGAAATTAGCATCTTTTGGAAGTACCGGGATGGCTTGGCTCTTTGAGACAGTTTCATGCACATAAATATGGCTTAAGTCATCCCGTTGCGCTCTCCTGCATTTTCAACTCAATTTCAACCTCGATTGCCTATATTAACATCATGAAACTCTTGTTGGGTGGATACGGTCATCAAAATCTTGGAAAAATCGTGTTTAAAAGGTTCAAAAACACTTTTAATTGGCCAAATTAAGGTTTTATTTGCTAAAGCACAAATTACAACTTTAGAACTATAAAACCTTAATAAAATCAATGAAAAGCACACAAAACATTTACATAAAAGTGTAAACATTTTAAGCTTATCATTTGCTTTCGACAACTCCATTTTATTATGGAGTATAAATACAAGTGCATTGATATTTGATTCCATTATCTTGAAAGAAATTTCTCAAGGATTTGAACTAAGAACTATTGTCTACTCTAACAACTTTTACAGATACCTAAAATTTGCCTAAATGATGAGACTAATAAATGAAGAGAACTCTCGTCATTTATTGGAAAAATATATCTTGGACTTGGTTTAGGCCAAATTTGGCAACTGTAAGACATATCATAAAATGACTCCATGTTCTTACTGGGCCAAGCATAGGATAGGCTTTCCTTTCTTTGATATCTCATGTCCTAGTTGCTTTTAGACATGGAATGCTTATTGTTTAATATGAATATCATATGAGCACAAGCTTTTGTGTCTACTATCTTCTCTGTGTCTTTATTCGCCACAAACTGAAAAAGGGATTATCTTAGCTAGAGTTTATCACGAGACAATTTTATGATACTGAACTGCACGTAATTCAACAAACACACACACATGCCTACGTTCTTGAAATGCTCTTCTTAACTAGCTGTTATATTTCTTTTTCCAGAATGCTGCTACCATTTGTATAACAGTGTTCATCTTTTCTTTTTCAGTTCTTTTTCCAACCCTTCTTCTTTTGGGTGGTTGGGTGTATGTTTGAAAAGTGAAAAAATCAAGGTAAATAGAAGTGGAAATGGAAGTCTTGTTTGCTTAGTCAAAGGGCAAACACTACAATTATTTTTCAAAGGAATATCATTTGAAGGGAGTAATGGGGAAACTAATTTGAGACAAACAGATGATGGATGTCCTGAGTCGCATGTGCTATAAGTTTGGGGGTTGGGAAACTTGACAAGAGACATGTAATATAGACCCCCATGCTATTTGCCCGAGCAAATTATCTTCCCCATAGCTAAGTTCTACAAGATGCAAAATGTGGGGAAAAAATGGCACAACAACTTAAAGAAGCGACGAGCTTGCTTACAGACATCAAATTTAAGCAAAAAGAAGGAACGCATAAAACATTATCTAAGGCAATATCAGAATTGAATGGTATAGTGCCTATAAAAGTGAATGGAGCAGGAAGAACCAATAGGTAAATTAACAAATGATGTTTGCGAGGATTTGGTATGTGTGAAAAGTGTGGAATTAAAATTGATGGGATCAGTTGCTCCACTCTCCAAAATTCCAGGTTTAGTAAATACAGAATTAATTGAAGCATTATAAAAATACGAACGTCCTAATCAATATCATCCAATATTTCTTTATAGCACAAGGAAGGCGGTATAGGAACATAAAGCTTTTAACATATATACAACTATGTGAGTACAATAGTAGTACAAGACCTGATATAATCAAACTTTCTAGTACAAGTTGCAAAATTATCTTTATTCCGACAACTGTTCTAGCAAACAAAACCAAAGGTTAAGCACTAGTGACTGGGTAAACGCTAATCGCCTTATGGGGATCCTCTAATTGCTAGCCTAAGTCTAAGTCTGTTGTATAATCCATAGTTTGTCACTTGATGCTACTAGTTGGCTATTTTGGTGTTGTACTTGATTGTACTAGACACAATTATGTATATTATCCATGTTGCATCTTTTTACTCCGCCTCCACTGTGTGTTATTAAGTTAGGCTTTCGTACTAGGTGCAAATTTCAAAAATCGATGCTCAGTGCGATCGTCTATGGGCTCCAATCGTATAGGAAGCTCCTAGCGGGAGGGGTGCCAAAAATATAATGTAAAATAACTTGATGCAGATTAGGATATTAACCTCCAACCATTGATGGTTGAATTGCGTTCTTTTGTGTATAGATGTTTCTACACTCTAGTGATAAGCCTAAAATTTGTGTAGTTTTATGTGCTTAAATTATATGCCTTCTATTAAAAAAATTAATAAAGTTTGATATTTATATATTTAGATCTTAACTAAGTGTAATTAATCTGTATTTTCAATATAAAGAGTCAAGTTTCTTGCATATTTGCTATTTTATAACAAATTTTTCTTTTTTTTTTTTTTTTTTTTTGTTCTTTTGAATAGAGTTCAACATGCAACAAGGAAATTTGATTCTTTGTAGGATTTGACCATCAATTAAGGAATTTTGATTCTGACTAGCATTCATCAACTAACTCTCTTCCCATATCAATAAATAGGACTCTTCCCCACAATATTTTATGAACTTGGATGGGGTATTGAAGAGAAGAACTCAACGGAGATGTGATGACGACAAAGATTCAGCTCCCAATTGTCGAAAAACTCCATATTAATTTGTTTTATATACATATATATATATATATATATTATTTAGTTAACTTTTCTCTTGCTATGCATGGATAGTTTTTTTTTATCCTTAGGGTTATAGGTAGATTCATTAGATGAATTTCTAGTAACTTATTCGAACATGTTTGATTTTCATTTTTATCTATCCTAACTATATTTCAAGTGTGTATTTACTTGCGAATTTCGATTCAACTTTTGCAAGCTTTTAGAGTTCATATTCAAATTCAAAAATTGTTTGTAAAATCAGAATATTTGTTAGGCAGATATATGCGTTATGCATTGATTTAGAAATAAACTTGTTCTTATACGACCAATTAGTTGATTAGTGTCTCAAGTCACAACTTTTTAATTAACACGATTCTTTGTGCTCAAAGGATTGTAGGTCTTTGCTATGTGATCATGAAAGCAGACACGTAGGATCCATTAAGGCAATTGTTTTACTTACAAAAAGAGACTACAAATATACAATTGAATCGGATTGTAGGATGTTAAAATGCTAAAACCTACAATTGTTTGAATTTTTTTTTTTTTTTGGTAGAAGTTTGAATAATTACTTGAGAGTATTTGATTGATGAAACTCAATTGTTTGGATAATTACTTGAAAGTACTTGATTGATGAAACTCATACCCTAAGCTTTTCTACCTATTTTTTACTCTACATTATTTGCTTGCTTTTTTATATTATTTTTCTACTCTTTCATTAAAATTTGAAACAATAAAAAATTTACAAAACTAGTGATAATCTTATTTCTAGTTGGAACGATAATTTACTTACTACTTTATTATTTGGACAACCGCGTACAATTGTGGAAAAATCAGAACATCTAGCAATTTACTTTAAATGGTGTATATTTATTAAATTGTTAAGTATAGGGACCTTATACACTTCATTATATATAGTTTCATGCATCGACGTTTTCCCATAAAAATTGAATGAAACAGTGATAGGAATTTACAATGTATTTAGTTAATGCCATAAACAAAGATTAAGTTGAACTTTAATTTAAGTTACACACGGCCAATGTTTTTGGAAGTGAAACTTATGGCATGATTGGTATGTAGGAAAGGATTTAGGTGTGAATGCAATGAAGTTAACAATGGAAAGAAAATGGAAAAGGAATGATATTAATATGGTATTCTCATACTTGGTATGCCCAAAGAATAAAAAATGGAATAAATTAATTTAATCCATCTCATTCATATATTTGGTAATTAAGTAGTAATAGATCAAAGGAATAAAAATAAATCAAGTATATGATTCAAAATATTTTTATATAAAAAATATTTTAAAATTTTGATTTAAATAATATATTAGTATTGTATATTGATGATCAATGCATATATTATACGTTTTTGATATATTGATAAATTAATTTTTATACATGATATATATTATGTTTTGTGTACTTATTATAAAGTATGCACGGGTATCAATTATTTATATATATATATATATATATAAACACATACACTAATACACACACACACACACACACACACACATATATATATATATATATCATTATACAAGCATTTGATATAATATATATCCTCTAAAATAATTTTGATATATAGTTTCATTATGAATATCAAATATTCCAGTAAATTATTTAGTACTAATTTTATATTATCATATATGTGTATGTATGAATATATGTTAGCATATTTTTATATGATTTTAAAATGAAATATCATATATAAACTATAGATATATGTGATTTATGTATATATAGAGAAATTTTTATGTAATAAATATAATTTATTGCATTTTTTAATATTTAATCAGTGTAAATATAAACTTTATAACATATGATACATTTAATAAGTATTGTGCTAATAATATGAAAACATAGTTCATTGTCAACTTGTTAAAAATAGCTAAAACCATGTAGGATGGAAGGAATCACTAAACCCACATATATGGGAATGGTGATTCCCACGAAAATTAGTATTTCCACCTCTAATTTATGTCAATCGCGTCATTAGGAAAAAGACGTGAGAATGCTCATTCATTCTCACTTTATTCCTACATACCAATCATGTCATTACATTTAGTACATATTTAATTAATGTGTTTATTTATATTTAATTAGTATAAGTTTTATCATATAAGATAGACTTAATAGGTGTCATGCAAATAATTTATGAATATAGTTCACTGACTATCTATTGGGACGGATAGGATCTTATACTGTAAAATAGTATTTCATCTCATATTTTATAATTTACAGTCGTGCTTATAAAATTACTTCTTTAATTATACATTTTGCTTAAAGTCTTTACACTTGGTGTATATTCATACATTGAATAGAAGATGCAACGCCATTTGCAATGGAATAATTAAGCCATGGGAAATGGAAAGAATCATTTATCCACATATAAGGAAATAGTGATTCTTAGAAAATGAGTATTTCCAACTCTAAATCATACCCACACTAGATTCTCTATTTCAAACCATGTTCTGATCATCTCTTGTTCCTAATCCATGGACATACGTCAAGTTTAAAGATTTCAGATTAAGTGTATAATTAAAGAAGTAATTTTATACATATAGTATAAATGTGATTTATAGAATAGGAGATGAAATATCATTTTAAAATAGAAGATCGTATCCGAAATTACACCAAGCATATTATTATCAATAATGAACATGAGAATACTCATTCCATTCCCGCTCTATCTACATATAAACCCTGTCATTATAATTATAGGATTAAAATTACAATTTTCCCTTGTCTGTAATTCACTTGACAAAAGCTTGTTGTGCCAGTAATCTGGCTATTAGGTAGAACTAGTCAAGGACAACTCTCCAAACCAAAAAAGTTCTGCCAATCCGATATCTTGGCTTACCTAGAAATTTTTTTTATTCATCCTTTGACCGAGGCTATTTTATTGTTCTAAAAGCAAAAGAGCATTTAACGTGAAAGTTCTTCTCAACCCAATAGTATTGGCTCCATAAATATTCTGGACAATTAAGATTATACCATATTAAATATTTTTTGTTCAGATAAATTAAATACATGAGACAATGTTGACCATTTGATGCGTATGCGAGATGCGAGACTCAAGTGATGTTCCAGAGTTTTCCCGTTAACCAAACATGCACATGAGAGAAAATATAAGAAAAACGAAAGTGAGCAACATTTTCAGGATTCTCAGTGTCTCTAAAATCCCCTTTATGCCGAGTCCTTCGAGTAGCAAAAAAGAACTGAGAACAAGATAACAAAATAAAAGGGCTGAAAAACAGCCACTTAAGGATAGTACCATATAGTATGCTCGAAGCAAACTCACTATCTGCCGATAGAACCAGAAAAAAAAAATGTAAATTAATCACAAACTAGCTAGCAGAGCTAGTGCTCAACGTCGGCGGCGTGGGGAGAGCGAATCCACTGTCCGTCCAATTCGTCTCCCCCCAATGCTTCAACATGCTTTTCCAGTTGCAATAGGGATCGATGCACCTCTTAATACGCTTGTCCGTGATTCTGATCTTCCAATGCGCGTCCGAATAATTCGCCTTCTTCGCCTGCCTCCTATCCCACTCCAACTGCGCTTTCTGCCTCGATATCAATAGGCAAAACTCCTGCAGCCTCTCCGACATCGCGTCGTGCACTTTCCACCACTTCTCGTGCGCAACGTCGCTCGCGAACTCTTGCAAGATATCCACATTCCAATTGCAATCATAGTCCCTGAAGCACATCCACGGCTTGTTTCCCAAGTAGTGAAGCACGTAGAGAATCGGGGGCTCTGCCTCGAAGAGGCGAATCTTCTTCCGCTTGACTATCTCATCGTCTCCAATCCAGAAGTTCTTGAGGAAATTCATGTGCTTGGGTATCCTATGCCACCAAGTGATGATCTCATTCAAGTACCCCTGGTCCCCGCCGTTGTACGACTCGATCTCATTTATATGATCCATCAAGAGCTGGAAAGTGCAATTCGATGGCTCGATCACCATCACGCCCGAGTTGAAAAGTGTCCCATTGTTGCCCGTGGCGGAGATCTCTGGCATGCCGAACAAGAAGTCGATGTTGCGGAGGATGAGCAAGTCGGCGTCGATGAAAATGATCTTGTCGTAATCCGTGAGCTGCCATAGCCTGAACTTGCTGTAGTTCCACTCATTGTACGCGTCTTTCTCGGCTTTGGGATTTCTTATTCTCTTTATCGTCCTCACTTTCCAGCCCGCCAATGCGAGTCCGCTCCGGTGGTATTCACTGATCGTCTCATCGACGAGAATTATGAGGTCCCGAGTGGATCCCGCCATGCGGATGCTCTGAGCTGCAGCGATGGCCCCGCAAACATAGACGTTGGCTGAATGCAGGATTGTGGCGTATGCCTCTCGTTGCCTCTTTCCTGAGTAATCTCTTCCTGTTTTTTTTTTTTTCGTAATATTTGCCAAAAGATCTTGTTAGAAACTTGTTATGATTTGTACAACTTAATTTTTGGTAAACAAATTATAGAATAAACGATTAGAAATTTCTTGTTTTTTCTAGATATATTTTGTGATTTATTGAGCTACTTTATCTTTTTTCTTGTCTCTTGCTCATTAAAATGCAAGGTCAAAAAAAAATTAAAAGAAACGAGGAATAAGTAAAGAATGAAAAGAAAAAAAATCACTACAAAGTTACTGTCGCATGAGAAAATTCGATGTGACATTTAATTTGTTACATTCTTTTGAGTTTCCGCGCGAACACTTAATTTATCAATATTTTTGGTTAGATTCACTTCAAGTTTGAACAAATTTATATCCATAGTTTTACCGTTTATTAATATTATTTTCTAATATGCCAAATGAATAGTTTTTGCATTTTTCTTGGACTTGATCAAACCCAATACAACCCAGATATATACCAACTCATTAGATCTACTGTTACAGTTTTTTATTTTATTTTTTATTACATTTCACACATATGCCAAGTTTATAAAAGAATATACATGGCATATGGAAAACTTCTAGGCTGAACTTTGCCAAGCAACACCCAACCAATTATGTGGCAAATATGATTACATTCATCCTATGATTAATTAATCTTTATAATATATACGCAAAACATATTGTAAGTGTAATTCAATTACCACATAATTAATTAAACACAGGTTTTGGGCAAACTTGTGCTCAACTAACAACAATTTTCCAAGCACAGTATAAAGTGTAATAAACCATGTAATAGAGAATGAAAACAGAAAATCTCCCAACCTTCAAGAAAATAATAGGCGCGGAACTTACCACCGACTCCAAGTGGAAGCGCGAGTTCGCACGACCCAACCGGAAGGTTAAGCTTCTCCCTCAGAGCATCCAGACGAGGCTTGTACAACCACGCATCGCCCTCGTGCACAACAAGATCCTTGCAGGTAAACAGATTCGGTATCGGGAAGCACCTCGTCACAAAAAGCACATGCACCGAGTAGCTGCCCTTGCACGCGGCTGCCAAACTAGCTGTCGCGATCTGCAAATGCAGCCGAGCTACATCTCTCGACCAGTTCCCCCGATCATTTCGACAGGGAAGCTTAACAGCAATGAGATCGAGCCTATTTCTTGGCACCTCGATTCTCGGCAGAGAGGGGCAACTGGGAACGTCTTCTTCCTGTTCCTCGTCGATCCACTCAGGGTACAGAGATTCCCAGGTGATGTTCTTGTCCGCATAGTCGATGCTGAGGACTGTGTGGTTGGCCGTGGGCATGAAGTGTTGCCATTGGCGGATTTCGTGGGCATCGAAATTCAGAAGGCCGACGCCGTGGAGTTGGGGTAGCTTGTTTAGAGCGGATGTGATGTGTTGCCAGTTGACGGGTATTTCTGATGTGTAGCGGCGATCAGAGCCGCCCCATATCCACCTATTCACAAAATATTGTTGCCTGCATTAATTGAAGGAAGGATGTTTATTACTAGGTATTTTGTTCTGCTTCATTGGAAAATTCTTGATTTGCTTGGTTTTTTTGAATTTATTGTTTTATGGGTTTAACGAGTATAAGATGCTTTAAGGACAATTCGGAATCTTTCGAAACATTTTTCATGTAATATTTATTGCAATTTAGATCTTCTATTACATAATCATATTATATCTTCTATTACACTCATTAATATACGTCACGTATATTGGGGAGCGATTAAGATAAGAAAAGAAAAAAACTGTTGATATGGAAACAAATATAAAGATTCTCTTTCCTTATCTCGATCGCTCACCAATATACATGACGTGTATTGATGAGTATAATAGAATATATAATGGGATTATGCAATTGAAGATCCGAACTGTATTTATTCTTACACTCATAGGTACATGTCCAGTCTGGATCCTCTGCTACTATATTCTCTTTCATTCATCGGTGCATGCCACGTGTTTTGGTGAACAACTAAGATAAAGAATCTATGTTCAAAAATTTTAGATATAATAAGTTTTTCTCTTTCCTTTTCTTAACTGATTACCAAAATACGTGGCGTGTATTTGTAAATTGAGGAGAAGATGTAGTATTATTTTGTAGCAGAGGATTCAGACTGGGTACATGTCACGTGCATGGATAATGGGCTGAAATGAGAAAAGATAATGAGGGAAAGTATTGCAGATTATGTTTCTTAATCTCAATTGCTCATCAATACATGTACCGTATATCAATAAGTGTAACAAAAAATTTTATACGCAATTGTTACAAAAGTTGCGGATTTTTTCTTCAACAGTGGGATTTGATAGGGGCAAAATAGGAAAGTGTCATATTCTTCTGATCCTTTATTTCAGCCTGTGATCTTGATAGTTAATAAATTACATATATTTATTAAATTTCTTAGACGAATGTATATTTGAAATATGTCAGTGAATTTATAAACTTATGATACCTGAAAAGATAATTAAAAATAAAATATAGTTATATTATTACCAAACTAAATAGAAAAAGAAGTCAGAAAAAATATAATTTTGAAAAACATATTAAATCTCATAATTCCAAACGTCATATTTTAGTGCTTATAACCATTTTTAATTTATAGAGAGACAGAGAGAGCGAGCGAGAGACGTACCATAAAATTCAAAAAACTCATAAGCGTTCAACCATTTTATAAAATAGAAAAATTAACTGTGGGACATCTTACTTGTCCCACCGACCCCACATTAGAGTTAGCTCCTAAATTCAAAGTACATGGAAAAATCTTCTCATATAATGATTTATCCTGTTCAGATCATCTATTATATAATTATATTATATTTTTTATTACACTCATTAATACAAGTCATGTGTATTGATGAGCGGTTGAAATAAAGAAAAAAAAAACTAATCATATGAAAAAAAAATATAAAGATTCTCTTTTCTTATTTCAATCCCTCATCAATACACGTGGCGTGTATTAATAAATATAATATAAAATATAAAATAATTATATAATAAAAAATCGGAACTATGATTTATCCAATATATATTATGGCAAATAATGACAAATAACTATAATACACACACACACACACACACACACACACACAAAGGAAAAAAAAATGAAAGAAGTTAATTACCGTGAGACTTTGTGGGATAGACCGTTTGGTTGACACACAGGAGGAGATGTAAGGATGGCAAGAAAAGCGCCAAGCACAATGATAACCAGAACCAATTTTAATGGCTGGAACTTGCATTTTCTGCTCTTGCCAGCAATCACAACTTTAAAGGGGTTCTCAACATTCTTCACTTTTATCCTCTGCAACTTCCTTTTGTATGCATCGTCTCTGTTAAACAGGGCATGCATATATATATATATATATATATAGTAATTATATGTAATCAATATATAAACAAAAGTTTATAAAACCCTTAAGAAATTCCAAGTTTATATGGAAAGATAACATCAATTTATGAAAGAAGGGGAAAATGCCGAATTTGTCCGTAAACTAAACCTTATTTGGTTTTTGTCATTTCCTTTTCTTTATGTTAAAAGTCTCAATTTTAGTTTGATATGTTTGAAGGATTTATGATGTGGCACTCATCAATGTTATCGGGATTCGATCCCTGGATGTTGACGTGTCACTAATCCCGAGTACCACATCAGCATAATTCGTTGGATTACGGCGAATTTGAAATGAAACTGAGATTTAACTGCGAAAAATTAAGATGAAAATCCAAATGGGATGAACCTATTCAGGATGAATTTTGCATTTTTCTGGAAATTCTTGACATTTTGAGTGATTAATATTTGTGTATGAACACGTTTAATAATAAGAGAAACGAGACAGAGAAATATACTCACAGCCTTTGCCTGTTCTCCATGATGCTTTTTAGAAGCTATTGATCATATTCTTTATTCCAGTCTGTTCATCAAGATATGAAAGTAAGCTTCAACATGCAAAAAAATTAACAAAACAGGGTCAAAAGGAAATGCTATGATGCAAATAACTAATCATTTTTACCTTTCGAGAGAGAGAGAGAGAGAAGTGATATGTGTTTTAAGTGCTTTGAGAGACCTCTGCAATTGGTGGAGCAAGATAAAGTGATGGACTCTAGACAGAGGGAGGGTCAATATAAAACGAGTAACGTCCATTCGAATTCTCCTATCTTAGGTAGAGATAAATGAGATGTAAAAATAACTAAAATATAATATCCTTGTTTGTAATCATCTTAAAGCAAAACATTGGAAAAAGGCATTTTTTTTCTTTTGACAGTCCAAGTTAATTTATTATTTGGGAAAAAGTTGGTTGGTAAGCTGATATTGCTATTATACCATTAACACCTTTATTTTGTACTAAAGCTAAATTAGTTTCGGATTAATATGATTAATGGTCCCCTAAAATTTAAGGGTAGAATTCTATCAAATAGAGGTATATGTGACAAATTTGTAACGAAATTATAGCATATTTAAACTAGGATGTAAAATATGATTGATTAGTCGCATAACATAAATTAACTTATTTATAAAGGACAAAATCCATCACAAAATTGTATTATGTGATGAGTTTCATTGAATTTGTGATGAATTTTATTGTTACTGAAGGGGAATGCTCTTCTGTAGTGCTTCATCAATTTTCACAAGTCGACTTATCTTTTTAAGAGAGTTCCAAGCTTAAAAAATAATAAAAATGCGCTTAGTGTACGTATTGTTTTGGGGAAATTTGATTGGAGAATTCACCAAAGAACTAAAATACTATTTATTTAAAACATAAAGGAGTAAAATATGGTAATTAAACTTTAGAAACTAAAATGATTATAATTTTAAACTTCAAGGGACCTTACTAATATTCACCCGTTAACTTTTTAACAACATTTTCTTGATGGGCATATTTGGTCCAATTAAGTACAAGTTCTTGGTTGAGTTGTTTCATTTGCTAAATAAAAATATTAAATTTTCAAACGAAAAATTGTATGAAAAGAAAGAGTAGCTGGATTAGGTTAATGAAAACAATAGGTTTAGTTGAGGATGTATAAGTCTACGAACTGTGACAGTGATTAATATGTCAAATCTTACTAACCCTTTTATCAAGAAAACAAATGAAAATCTTAGTAACCAAATGAAGAAATTTAATCTTCTTGATGGCAGGTGATGTGGTTAATCGTTATGGTTATCTTCAATTTACTCAGAAAAGCACTTAACCCATAAAACCCATTTGAAGTTACATTAATACAAGGAGTGATTAGTGACACCTCCCAAGGTTTCCTTCCATTACAAAAAAGTCCATCCGTCTATTAAAATTACAACTATCCCGTTAATACTAACAAATATTAAAATTTCAACTATCCCGTTAATACTAACAAATAGAGGGTTATATATATATATATATATATATATATATATCTATATATATATAATCGGCGCAACTGATGGCAAGTGTTATTTATAAGATTGAAAGGAACATCAATGGTAGTAATTGAAATTTTGATAAGGGTTAAATAGAAAAACCACTCCAATTTTCCGAATGATTTGAACTTTAATACCCAATCTTGAAGGAAGTGCACTAATAGTAACTAACTTGTTGAAAATTAATGTGCTCTAATGGTACAGTTGTTCATTTTCTAGTAGAATATTCTATGTGATTCCTCAAAATGGTTCATATGATTTAGCGAGAAAGTAAGCAAATGCACTATTGAAGCACGTTTTCAATAATTTAGGTACAATCAGTGCAATTCTACAAAGATTTGGTAATAAAGTGCAAATTAGCCTAAAGATTAGTGTGGTTTCGTGTTTAACCCTTTTAATAAATAGAAGGAATTTTCTTAATTAACACAATTTTCGTAGGAATTTTGGTAATTTTCCCTAACTTCAATCCTAGTTTTGTGCAGCTTTTTCTTGTTAAGTGGCCCAAATTTTCATTTCATTGCAGTAATGGGTACTCTATAATCAAGTCAAAGGCTAATAGAAATGCCTTCGAAGGGGTGCTATATAGAGTAGAATGAATTGGTTGGCCTTTGGCTTTGTTTTGATTGGATGTCTCAATTTTTAGCATTATCAAATTCTTCCTTTACATGTGTTTCATAATTATATTGTGAAAATGTGGGGGAAATGATCTAGATGGAACATAAATTTTTTGGTCAACAATAATGATTTCATTTGGTATCTCACCTTTTTGCCACTTATTATTAGTCCAAAAACTTGTATTTTCTAAATCATGATTCCCAATGGGGTCAAGGTTCGAGTTTTTTTATGACATATTTTGATTTACAAATTTATGCAAAATCTTAATCTATATATATTATTGTCTCTACAAAAGCTTTATTGCAAGTACATCAATTAGGATCTTTGATGCACTTTTGATA
Source organism: Petrea volubilis (assembly GCA_026212405.1). NCBI lineage: Eukaryota > Viridiplantae > Streptophyta > Magnoliopsida > Lamiales > Verbenaceae > Petrea > Petrea volubilis. The sequence continues at coordinate 10,320,271 of CM047877.1, forward strand.
ATTGGCCCTTTTGGCCCCTATGATGTAGGTGGTATGATAATGGTTAAGAAAATTTAACATGCAGTTTTCTTAAGAGTGGCATTTGGTCTTCACAAAAAGTTTACCACTCTAAATGAACAACATAATTTTTCATTTCTACAATGTCATTATTTTTTTTTAATTTTCCTTTTACACATGTAAAAATGAGTATATACGCCTTATATATTCACCCAAATACTAATTATTATTGTAATTCACATGATAACCGATTGGTACTTCTAGTAAAAAAATAATTATATATATATAATTATTATTTGTTGATAGTTGATCATCGGAGGGTTTTCATCGAGAATATTTCTGGTACCTCTAACGTGTCAGTTTGTAGCGACCATAAACCAAACAATTAGATATTGACATTTAATATAATGCAAGATATATATTATGTTTGAGATCGATCTTCACTCACATCTTATTTCAAATATATACTTCACTTGATATTGAAGATAATAAAAGTTCCTCAAAATAAACTTAATTATATATCCAAAACTCATGAAACTTAATTCAAAAATCAATCATACCAAGGTTTCATTTTTAACAAGTCAAATATTTCATTTTTTTGTTAGATTACCCCTAACTTTTTAAACTAAAACGAAGAATGAAATGAATTTTTAATAGGTATGTTTTCTCTAAATTCAGACAATTAATTTTATACCAATTATGAGTTTAAGAAAATAAATTTCTTTAAAAATCAATTTTCTTAATTTTCAAGAATAAAAATAAATGAACGGTTCTTTCTAAATCTCTATATATAAATTATTGTTAATATGGTTCTAATTTTTAAAATTGAACGAACTAAACAAATAGATAAAAGAAAAAAAATATGCATATGTATTAATTTTGATAAAAGTTTTTCCAACATAAAATTGTTCTAAATTAATTTCATAAATTTTTGAATATATAATTTTTCTTTAAGAGGCTTTAATGATTTGATCGCAGGTTCAAATCACAAAAAGTGCAATTGGAAAATCAATAAAAATCTTTTCAATTTATATATATAGCTAGATCCCTTAATCAACGTCCAAAGTTCGAATCCTGATATTATGAATGGAAACAATTGGGTTGGAAGGGTCGCCCCCATAATAGGCCTCTGCAGTACTCGATTCGAATTAGTCGGCCCATAAATCGGAACCGAATAGTTAATATCAATATATATATATTCTTAGGATAAAGTTTGATATTGACACCCGTCTCCAAAGGCTACCAAATTAAATTATGTATACAAAGTTACTCAATCCCATTAAAGGGCAAATATATATATATATATGGAGATAAAGATGGTTTGTTACTAATGATGAGATTAATTTGCCAGCATTAGGTTTAAAGTTGTAGTTCTCGATCAGATCATCATTAATAACCAAATGAACTGATTTGAAAGACAACAGTTAAAACGTATGACACACATGGCATTTGGCAATATGACAACTACCATCGATGGGTGGGACATCCTTGTATGACACAAACCTTGCACCTTTCGCTAAGTATTGTACTGTTGCTCTTTATCGTATAAAAAAACTAATAAACTTAGAATAAAAATAATAAATTATTAAAACAATAAAATTTGAAAATTTCTGATTTACTACTCGGCAGTTGGAACTAATTCCCCCCCCCCCCCCCCCCCCTCCTTATTTTGAATCAAGTTTTGTGTTCGTGCATGACAAACATACATGTTTATTTTCTTCGTTAATTAATTAATTATAATACAAATGAGCCCCGTTAATTCGCTATTCGACATCGCATGTTTTTGAAAATTTTCTACGAAAATTAATAATGAAGTACAAGAAAACGAAAGGATTTATCTATCTGGTAATTTTTTAGATTAGATATCAAGTATTTGATGTCTTTCTTATTTAAATTAAGATTCAAATTTTTCGATAAAGTTGTCATCACGTGATATTAGGACCAAATATAATATTGATATCTCTAATAATATTTAAAAAAAAATCATTTTGTTCTCTAGTTTATATATTGGGATAATTGCAATTTATGTCCTTTAAGTTTAGCCTATTTTCAATTTTGCCCTCTTCATTTCAAATTTTTTTAATTTTATCATCTCCGATTATCAATGTTTCGATTGTTATTCGATTTTGGACATAACTTCTCGCCGGTGATGACGTGGCGATTTTCTGGCCGCAAATTGCGAATTTTCCGATCATCACCATAAATGGCCAGAAAATCGTCACGTCATCACCGGTGAGAAGTTATGTTCAAAATCGGACGACAGTCGAAGCATTGATAATCGTAGAGGACAAAATTGAAAAAAATCATAAACGGAGAGGGCAAAATCGAAAATACCCTAAATATAAAGGGCAAAAAAAGCAATTATCCCTTATATATTTATATTCAAATTTTTGGAGGGGACGACACAAAGCGTAATCTTGTGAAAAAGTAAACTTGCATTCGAAAGAATCCTAAGAGGGAGGAAAAATAGAAAATAATAGTATAATAAACCATAAAGACGCGAATACTTTGTATTCAAAGCAAAGCAATCCTTTTTGAAGCATGCGTAGGCTTCGTATTTTGGTGATTTCTTAGCTGTTTTAGGTGACAGAGAAATTTATTTCCAGAAAAATATATTCTTTAGATGGGAAAAAAAAATACTTTTCTCATTTTCTGAAAATGATTTTTTTTCTTTTTTTTTGTGAGAAAAAGTATTAGTTTTAAAATCTGCACGCTAATTTTCACAATATAGTTTAAAAGCATATATTTCAAAAGCTATCAATTTCATTTTCAGACAAACGCTTCGTCTGTTTTGCTCGATTTTGTAAGATTGTTTACTGAATTTAAAAAAAAATAATTAAAATATAAGAAATATAATTTAGTATCTATGACTTAGTACTTTGCCATATTTTGAAATGTGAATGTGACTTTGCCACGTCAAACTATGGATCCGGTTGGATGGGCTTTTTTCAAAGAAAAAATACTCTTTTTTTTGAAAAAAAGGCGCTTTAAACAAAAAAGATTGTGTTTAGATGGGTTTTTTGAAAAAAGCAAAAGTTAGAAAAAAAAGCCAAGAATGACTTTTTTTAAAAGTTATCCCAAAGTAGTTTTAAATATTCAAACGCAAAACTGTTAACCTTAAAAATAACTCTACCATAAAAAACACCATTCAAGAAGCACTTTTTTTTTAAACCCATCCAAACAGGCTCTATATTATTGGAATCAAATTCTCCCCCTCAACATTTTAAATTGGCACTTTTGCCTCCTCACTATGTATATGAATATATGATTTTGTTTTTAAAGTTTGGTTTTATTGTCAAAATACTTGAAGAAAATACTAAGGTAGAAATCTTAACATTTTAAAATCGTATTTTCACTTGATGATACAAATTAAGCTAATCTAGACTTTGATTACTATATATGAAACGGCATACAAGAACTTATTGTTTAGTTAATTAAATAAGTAGAGTAATAATAGTTTTTAATTAGTTCAAAGTTACTAAATTATAGATCAATATGTACTAATTTAATTATTTCTTAAAAAATTGAATACAAAATAAATTACATAAGATATTGATCTATACCACTACAGATTTGGAATTTTTATTTGAAGTTCACTTAATGAGAGTAGAAAAGGAGGGATATGTAATTCATTAGAAAAAAATTTAATTACGTCACCTTCATCGTTAGTAGAGTTTACGCGAATTACTTCTAAGTGATTGGCACACACTACAAGGATATACCATTTTCAACAAGAAATTAATATATTTTAAATTTTGTTTTTATAGTGGATTTTTTGAATAACAAATTTGTTACTAAATATCCTATCATCGATTGTTTCTTTGATTTTGGTTACATCAAATTCTTTCATTAATCAATCAAAGATACTTCTGTGACATAATCTTTTCATCATAAATTTTCAACTAGTAAAGGAAGTGTTTTCTTTATTAGTGACGAGAGGCAAAATTAAATATAAAGTTTTGACTTCTAAGATTCAGGGGGTAAATTGCCTTATTAAGGAGTTGAAAGGTGCAAAGTGAGACCAATCACATAACTCAGCCTCAAAAGTAGATTGAGTTATCAAACTTTGCTTTGCAAACTTTCAGGAAACTGCATCCATTGCTACCGGAGTTTTTGGCACTTACATCACTAAATCCTTGAATACTTCCAGGAATTTGCCATAATGCAGTCTAATGGAATTGATACCTTCAAGATATCTCATTTCTCTACCCAAATCCTCCTAATACGTTTGAACATGACAAGTTGTATATATATTCAACTTAGAGACTGCAAATGAAATATCTGGTCTCGTGCCATTAACTAAATATTGCAAGCTTCCAATAACTTGAGAGTAATTTAATTGAGACATTGGTACGCTAGTCTTATTCTTGAAAAGAGTCGCCAAAAGAACACATGGTGTCTTCATGATTCTACCGTTAGTATAACTAAATTTCTCAATTATCTTCTCAACATAATGAGTTTGAAAAATCATTATCCCCTCAGTTGATCAAATCAACTTGAGTCCAAGAATCAGATAGCTTTACCCATATCCTTCATTTCAAACTTACTATTAAAAAATTCTTTGTCGCATTAATAATCTCGAGGTTATAACCAATCAATAGTAAGTCATCCCCATATAGGCATAACACAATACATAAATCACTTTCAACCTTGCAGTAAATACACTTATCATTATCATTTACAATGAAACCAAAATTTAATATCGCTTTGTCCAACTTTTCATGCCATACGTTTGCTTCAACCCATAAAGGGATTTGATAAGCTTATAAACTTTGTTTTCATTGCCAATAGTTACAAATTTCTCTGATTGTTCCATATATATCTTTTCATCTAGATCACCATAGAGATCTACTATTTTCACATCCATTTGATGGATGGTAAAACCATATATAGAAGCTAGTGCAATAAGCACACAAATCAAAGTTAGAGTGTTTTGTTGAGCTTATAAGCTTCGAAAAATATCTTATAAGTTGTTTAGGAGCTTATAAGCTCCAAAAAAAAGTAAGCCCCAACCTTTTTTGTCTAACAGCTTGTAAGTTGTCTAATGCTAAAAGATAAAATAACATGAATATATTTATTTGTTTTTAATATTACATTCTTACTATCTCAAAAAATATTTATTTACATGAAAGTAATTTCACTTCATTTTTTTTCAATCATCATTACACTTAAAAAAACATATACATGCTAATTTTTACCAAAAACCTCTTATAAGTTATCGTGTCTTACTTTATCCAAACACTTTAAAATTTTTTAAAATAAGATCTAGGAGCTTACAAACTCCAAACACTTTTTTTTTTGGTCTTTGAGCTTATAAGCTCAACCAAAAATTAAAATCTTCGTGCTAGCTCTTTAAAATAAGTTTAGGCAAACACTCTCTTAATCAAGCAATCGAGGAATAAGTATCAAAATACTCTAATCCCTCCTTTGCCGAAACCCTTTGACAACTAGTTTAGCTTTATATTTATCAATAGAACCATTAGTTTGAAGTTTTTTCTTAAAGATTCGTCTGTATCCAATTGTAGTACAATTCAGAGGTCAATTGACTAGTTTCCAGGTCTGGTTAGAGACAATGGAATCAATCCCACTTTTGATAGCGACTTTCCAATGCTTAACCTTGGCCAAAGCCAAAACATCTTTGACAGTTACAAAATCATCCTCAATATTGTAGGTGACAAAGTCACTTCCAATATCCCTGACAATCTTGCCTTGATTACTCCGTTGCGGTTCACTTCCAATATATAATGCAACAATAACATTACCAACAATGTACAACAATCACCAAAAGTAATTCCAAAAGCAAAAAAAACACATACCAAATTTACAAAACAACAAACAAGTTTAGAATACTTTTCGTTTCAGCAACCAAAATCAAATGACTGAAGCACTGACATGCACTGATTTGCCTTAAAGAAATATTCTCCCTACTAACTGGCACGATGGGACAATTATACTCCTTTATTGATAAGACAATTTAGAGATTCTTTCTACGAGTTGCACTACTACTCTAGAATCTCTCTTTGAAAGCTAATCAACTCTATATAAAGTGTAAACAAATATTCAATGTATTCTACTCGAATTCAAGTGTAGGTATAAAGAACCAAACATGAATTGAGATATAGTTACCATATAACTGAAGTACCAGATCAATACTTTTCTCGCAAGATCAAGGGCACATTCAAAGAAACTATTTTCTCGCATTGATCTACTTAAAGAGAACTGGAATATAGAAAATGTCTAGCTTGTCATACTTTTTCAGAATAGAAACCAAGTATTTATAGGAGGGCAACACAACATTATGTTCAACATTAAACGCTAAAACCTGAAACTGCTGAAATAGTAGGACACCACCTACGAAAAACCACGTACCATTTGGTAATTGGTAAGCACCTACTAACAACCAGTAACGCTTTAGGCAGGAGACAAAATGTGTCTTGGTCAAACGCAGCAGTTTCTATGGATGAGTTATGATTGATTTTGAAATTCAGATTTGGTTCGAGGGCTAGTTCAAGGAAAAGATAAGATCGAAACAATTCATCCTGATGCCTGTGGACCATGGGCGGGGACAGGACCCGGGGGGGAGGGGGTGTAACGGTAGCACTGCGCATGATGTTTTTAGTATGCGATACTTAGTTGATTAGTTTAACACTCAATCAACACTTAGAATCATATTAAGTAGAATTGCCAAGGACAAATATCCATAGTGGAATAATAATACTTATCTTTAACGTATTAAGTAACACTAATAGGCATTATCTATGGACTACACCAGAAATGGCTCGTGTTAGATTAAAACTCATAAAATGTTAACATGATAAAGCTCATTCTAACGGTTCGTTGAATAATTCATTGATCAACCCATCACCAAGAAAAAAAAATCTATGAAAAAATACTTGTTTGTAATTGGGCTTTTCAAGCAAATCAGAGAGATCTAAAGTGACCTTTTTAACCTGTTCAGGATAGTTTCCAAATAAACACGCTTTTAAGTTACCGCATCCAAATACAAAATAGTTTAACTTTTAAGAGAAAGTTCAGTTGTAAAAAGTAGAGTTCGACAAACAATTTTTTTTTTAAAATGTGTATGAACCAGTAATCAATATTTAAGTCCAATTTGAGCTAACATATTAAATATTTTGAAAATGGCATTTTTAATATTTTTTTTTAAGGGAAGGGTTGTTAATTTCGTGATGGTTTGCAGAAATAACTAATAAGTATGGTTTGAAGGTATTGTATGAAATTGGCTATTCTTTAATGGTTTTGGTAGATGATATTCCAACTCCTTCGTAGCTGGTATAGAAATTGATAGGTAGCTAAAGTTGGTTAACCACTTCTAGGAGGAAGTTGCAAGTACATTCAATCCCGAGCAATTTGTACCATAAGACTTAAGGATAAATTACTAATTATCTCTGTCATGAAAAAAAAAAAAAACTAATTAACTAAAAATCCCTGAACTAATCCATTTACATAAAAAAGACAAGAAAAAGAAAACGATGGTCCTACCATCTTTTGATGCACAAATACCCCTTATGTTATAAATTGAATATGTTGTTGGTCAAACAAAACAAATGTTGACGTTACCTAAAAAATGTTGCGAAAATTCAATTCACCCGTAAACTAATTTTCATCAAATAGATTTAAACGTGACTTGTAACTTCAATCGTAATGTTTAATAAAGTAAACCTGAGGTTAATTGTACTGTTTAATAAAATAGGAGGGAATTCTTACCCGTACCGGGTTCGGCCACACCATGACTAATTAGGTGGTGAGTGTTTTACATTTGCCATGTGATTGGTGTACAGTTTAGGGAGAGTGACCAATCACATGACAAGTGTATTAACACTTGTTATATGATTGGTTGGGTGCGGCCATGTCACGACCCGGAAAAATACCCTTTTATTTATAAAATAAAATTGGATAGAAACGCGCAACGGTAATATTTTCATAGTTGTATAAATAATTATTTTCACATATAATTTGTACAAAATACAAAAGTCACAATTTTCAAAAGAATAGAAAAGTAACTATATCGTGTAAAAAGCTTCCAAATGCTTCCGCTGCGCCACTCTGATCCGCTATCTCATTTCTGTCTAAAAAGTATTGGAAAGGAGGAGTCAACGCGACGGTTGAGTAGAAATATCATTCAACCCCATAAGGAGCGTGTGTGTTTGAATAGGTGCACGTAGACACATAATTTCACATAATACTATAATGAAAATGAAAGCATAAAATATCTAAAACTTACAAGATACTTAAATTCCTACTTTACTCATGAAATTAAACAATACTCCTACCTTGAAATGTTTTTAGGGAAAAAGAGAGGATATAGAAGGCTTTATAGGTATATATGGATGAAAATAGAAGGGCTTGTGTGTACATATATGTGGGTGGAAGATAGGCTATACATAAGAAGTGTTTTGGGTGTTGAGAGTAGAGTAAGTGAGGGGGTGTGTTTTTAGGCGGGATTTGTGTGTTTGTGGAAGAAAATAGAGAGAGTATAGTGTGTGTATGTGTGAGGACGTTTTTGGGGATGGGGAAGTGTGTGGGAGGTCCTATTTATAGTGGAGAATGAGGGTAGAAGGCAAGACTTGGGGACCAAGGTTTAATAAATGCAAATCTTTCCATTTAATGCAAATCTCCCAACTAGGCATAGAATTAAATGCCAAATTAAATGAAATCTTCCACCTCCCTCCTCTATTCTAGCCTTGGTGTAACCCTAATCCATGATTCATGAATCTAGATGAATGGAAGACCACACAAGTGCACAATTTCTAGAAGAAATTCATCTTGTATTAGTGTAGGATATTTTAATAAAATATTAACACAAAATCAAATAAAATCAAATAAAATCTGATAAAATCTGATTTTGATTGTCCTCATCTTATAAAATCTGAAATCATATCTTTATTTTATTAAAAATTCAAATTTGTATTTATTATTTTTATAAAAACCAAAAATTAGGGTTTTAGGGCATAAAATCCGAAAATTCATAATTAATTTAGAAAAATTCCAAAATTATGAAATTTAATGTTTATAAATCTGAAATTATATGTATATTTTCCAGAAATTAAAAATGTTTTAGTTATATTTTCGAAAATTGCAATTTAGGGCATAGAAAGTTCGAAAATTGACACTTTACCGTTCAAATTGTAAGTTAATCGCAAAAGCAGACGAAAATTTGAAAACAACAAGTAATAATAACATTTACAAGAAGCAAAAGATTTTAAATCAATTATTTAAATATTACAAATTACCGGGTCGTCACATCCTCCCCTCCTTAAAAGAATTTCGTCCTCGAAATTCAACTTTATTTTGTAAAAGAGTTGAGGGTATTTTTCCAAAAATATGCTTTCACAAAAGAGTTTAGAACCCAAAATATATTCCAATCAAATACAAAATTCAATAGATACACTAGAAGTTTTGTAGCAAAAGTCACACATACCAATACCATCTGCCAGGCGTCGGGACTCTAGAGGTGGCTCCTGTGGGCTCAAGAGGCGACTCCCGCACACGTAGCACTTTGCCCCGCAGGCTCAAAACATTCAAGAAGTAGTACTTGGCCTCATGGGCTCAAGACTTTCAAGACATATAGTACTTGGCCTCGTGGGCTCAAGACTTTCAATACATAGCACTTGGCCTCGTGGGCTCAAGACGTAACATTTGCTCTGCGGGCTCAAGCGGTGGCTCCCGTATGCGTAGCACTTTGCCCCACAGAGCACTTAGCTCCCAGTATTCCGGCTGGCAAGCGGCTCTGATACCATTTGTCACGACCCGGAAAAATACCCTTTTATTTATAAAATAAAATTGGATAGAAACGCGCAACGGTAATATTTTCATAGTTGTATAAATAATTATTTTCACATATAATTTGTACAAAATACAAAAGTCACAATTTTCAAAAGAATAGAAAAGTAACTATATCGTGTAAAAAGCTTCCAAATGCTTCCGCTGCGCCACTCTGATCCGCTATCTCATTTCTGTCTAAAAAGTATTGGAAAGGAGGAGTCAACGCGACGGTTGAGTAGAAATATCATTCAACCCCATAAGGAGCGTGTGTGTTTGAATAGGTGCACGTAGACACATAATTTCACATAATACTATAATGAAAATGAAAGCATAAATATCTAAAACTTACAAGATACTTAAATTCCTACTTTACTCATGAAATTAAACAATACTCCTACCTTGAAATGTTTTTAGGGAAAAAGAGAGGATATAGAAGGCTTTATAGGTATATATGGATGAAAATAGAAGGGCTTGTGTGTACATATATGTGGGTGGAAGATAGGCTATACATAAGAAGTGTTTTGGGTGTTGAGAGTAGAGTAAGTGAGGGGGTGTGTTTTTAGGCGGGATTTGTGTGTTTGTGGAAGAAAATAGAGAGAGTATAGTGTGTGTATGTGTGAGGACGTTTTTGGGGATGGGGAAGTGTGTGGGAGGTCCTATTTATAGTGGAGAATGAGGGTAGAAGGCAAGACTTGGGGACCAAGGTTTAATAAATGCAAATCTTTCCATTTAATGCAAATCTCCCAACTAGGCATAGAATTAAATGCCAAATTAAATGAAATCTTCCACCTCCCTCCTCTATTCTAGCCTTGGTGTAACCCTAATCCATGATTCATGAATCTAGATGAATGGAAGACCACACAAGTGCACAATTTCTAGAAGAAATTCATCTTGTATTAGTGTAGGATATTTTAATAAAATATTAACACAAAATCAAATAAAATCAAATAAAATCTGATAAAATCTGATTTTGATTGTCCTCATCTTATAAAATCTGAAATCATATCTTTATTTTATTAAAAATTCAAATTTGTATTTATTATTTTTATAAAAACCAAAAATTAGGGTTTTAGGGCATAAAATCCGAAAATTCATAATTAATTTAGAAAAATTCCAAAATTATGAAATTTAATGTTTATAAATCTGAAATTATATGTATATTTTCCAGAAATTAAAAATGTTTTAGTTATATTTTCGAAAATTGCAATTTAGGGCATAGAAAGTTCGAAAATTGACACTTTACCGTTCAAATTGTAAGTTAATCGCAAAAGCAGACGAAAATTTGAAAACAACAAGTAATAATAACATTTACAAGAAGCAAAAGATTTTAAATCAATTATTTAAATATTACAAATTACCGGGTCGTCACATGACAAATGGTATCAGAGCCGCTTGCCAGCCGGAATACTGGGAGCTAAGTGCTCTGTGGGGCAAAGTGCTACGCATACGGGAGCCACCGCTTGAGCCCGCAGAGCAAATGTTACGTCTTGAGCCCACGAGGCCAAGTGCTATGTATTGAAAGTCTTGAGCCCACGAGGCCAAGTACTATATGTCTTGAAAGTCTTGAGCCCATGAGGCCAAGTACTACTTCTTGAATGTTTTGAGCCTGCGGGGCAAAGTGCTACGTGTGCGGGAGTCGCCTCTTGAGCCCACAGGAGCCACCTCTAGAGTCCCGACGCCTGGCAGATGGTATTGGTATGTGTGACTTTTGCTACAAAACTTCTAGTGTATCTATTGAATTTTGTATTTGATTGGAATATATTTTGGGTTCTAAACTCTTTTGTGAAAGCATATTTTTGGAAAAATACCCTCAACTCTTTTACAAATAAAGTTGAATTTCGAGGACGAAATTCTTTTAAGGAGGGGAGGATGTGACGACCCGGTAATCTGTAATATTTAAATAATTGATTTAAAATCTTTTGCTTCTTGTAAATGTTATTATTACTTGTTGTTTTCAAATTTTCGTCTGCTTTTGCGATTAACTTACAATTTGAACGGTAAAGTGTCAATTTTCGAACTTTCTATGCCCTAAATTGCAATTTTCAAAAATATAACTAAAATATTCTTAATTTCTGGAAAATATACATATAATTTCAGATTTATAAAGATTAAATTTCATAATTTTGGAATTTTTCTAAATTAATTATGAATTTTCGGATTTTATGCCCAAAAACCCTAATTTTATGCCCTAAAACCCTAATTTTCAGTTTTTACAAAATAAATAAATACAAATTCGAATTTTTAATAAAATAAAGATATGATTTCAGATTTTATAAGATGAGGACAATCAAAATCAGATTTTATTAGATTTTATTTGATTTTATTTGATTTTGTGTTAATATTTTATTAAAATATCCTACACTAATATAAGATGAATTTCTTCTAGAAATTGTGCATTTGTGTGGTCTTCCATTCATCTAGATTCATGACTCATGGATTAGGGTTACACTAAGGCTAGAATAGAGGAGGGAGGTGGAAGATTTCATTTAATTTGGCATTTAATTCTATGCCTAGTTGGGAGATTTGCATTAAATGGAAAGATTTGCATTTATTAAACCTTGGTCCCCAAGTCTTGCCTTCTACCCTCATTCTCCACTATAAATAGGACCTCCCACACACTTCCCCATCCCCAAAAACGTCCTCACACATACACACACTATACTCTCTCTATTTTCTTCCACAAACACACAAATCCCGCCTAAAAACACACCCCCTCACTTACTCTACTCTCAACACCCAAAACACTTCTTATGTATAGCCTATCTTCCACCCACATATATGTACACACAAGCCCTTCTATTTTCATCCATATATACCTATAAAGCCTTCTATATCCTCTCTTTTTCCCTAAAAACATTTCAAGGTAGGAGTATTGTTTAATTTCATGAGTAAAGTAGGAATTTAAGTATCTTGTAAGTTTTAGATATTTTATGCTTTCATTTTCATTATAGTATTATGTGAAATTATGTGTCTACGTGCACCTATTCAAACACACACGCTCCTTATGGGGTTGAATGATATTTCTACTCAACCGTCGCGTTGACTCCTCCTTTCCAATACTTTTTAGACAGAAATGAGATAGCGGATCAGAGTGGCGCAGCGGAAGCATTTGGAAGCTTTTTACACGATATAGTTACTTTTCTATTCTTTTGAAAATTGTGACTTTTGTATTTTGTACAAATTATATGTGAAAATAATTATTTATACAACTATGAAAATATTACCGTTGCGCGTTTCTATCCAATTTTATTTTATAAATAAAAGGGTATTTTTCCGGGTCGTGACAGGCCAAGTCGGGTCTGGACAAAAATTTCCTAAAATAGGACAATGTGAACATTATCTTTCTATATAAAAGTCTAAAATATTATTCAACTTTTGTTTATAATCATTTTTCAATTATGTTTTTTAAAATAATTATTAACTAGTTAAAAATATAAATAAATTTAAATTAAATTGAGCCAAACATTTTGAATTGGTTAAATTGAGAAAATATATTTAAAATGTGTCCACGAAATTTATTTGATTTTATGATCCTACAAATAGATCTGATTGAATGAATACTTTTAGACTATACATTCATCAAATAGAGATGTTAGACAGTATAATTTTTTTGATTTATAATAAACAAACTAAAAGTGCTCAACGATTACATAAGGTAATTAAAAAATCAAGAAAACACAAACAAAAAAATAAATGTTGACCCCCCCCCCCCCCTCGCCGCACGATCAATCTCATCCCCAACCCTTCATCAACTACTCCATCGTCGCCGCCCATGTGTGTGTGTGTATGCGTGCGTGCATCAATAATTTTGACCCATTGCCATTTTTATTTCTCACTATTTAGGGAATATTTGCAACAGCTTATAAAAAAATATTTTACGGTTTTTAGCTTTTAAATAGCTATTTTAAATATTTGATTTTGTAACTTTTGGTTAAATTAAGTTAAAAAAAAGTTGAAATTAAGAAGTTAGGAGGAAGATGTTTCTAACTAAATAGCTTTTAAAAGTGCTTCTTGATATTTTCGTAAATAAATTAAACTTTTTGAATTGTTACCGACCAACTTTTAACTTTTTTTCACTTTTATTTTTAAACACTCTATACTTTTACTATTAACTTTTAACTAATTCTTACTTTTACTTTCAAATACTACCAACTTTTATTACTCAACTTTTTTTCAACTTTTTTAACAATTTTAATTTTTCCAAGAGTAAAAATAATCACAAACACCCTCTTAATCATTAATCTCTTCTCTCTTTCTCCTCTCAATTATTCAACGTATTTATCTTCTCTCCATTATTCAATCTAGTTCTATATTTTCTTCTTACTATTTATTTTTTTTTAATTAAGCCTTATATAAATTTTTTATAGTTATCATCATAAATTAAGATACATAGTTAAATTATATATTATTTTAATTTTATACACTTGGTGCGTGCACTGATCAGTGGTAAATTCAATTCGTTTGACTTGTTCACATATGACGTGTCTCGGGGTGGTCAATTCAATAAGTTGATTTTTATGTATTGGGCTTGAAATTGATGTGGCGACCGCTTGACCGCCCAACAAATAAAGAAACGCTCAACTGCCCAAATCATGTTGAATCTCAGCTTTTTGCAATCCTTTTGAGACTTTCCCAAAAGTAAGGACGGTGTTTGGCCCATTAAGTGAAAACCTTAGATAGAATTGAAATTAGTGCTTGACCTTTCACTTGAAAAGTAAATTACTTTATCAGCAATTAGTTGGTTTAATGGGATGATGTATTAGATTTTTTAAACAATATTTAAAATTTAAATTTTGAAGTTGTGAATTGATCAATTAGATTGGGAGGATCACCCCCATAATGGGCATATACAGTACCCGATTCGAATTAGTTAGTCAATAAATTAGAATCGAATGGCTAAGACCTTAAAAAATCAAACTATTTTTATTTTTTGATTTTTCTTCAATTTTATTATCTATCCCATATTTTGGCAGGAATTTTGTGTTAGAAAATGCAAAACGCTGAAAATAACCCTCAATAATCTTTTATAAACACTCAATAATTCAAATTCTTCTTTGACCTTTCCTAATAACTTGGCGCATGACGAGTAATGTTTATTTCATTTTTTTAAAAATTGAATTTCATAAATACAGTATAAGTATTAGAAAATTTAGTTTATAACATTTTGTTATCTTCATAAAAAATATTACAAATATTCTTGCCAAGTTAGGACTTTTTTATTAAATATTATCTTAATTTGTTTAAAATAATATTTATAAAAAATTATTTGTCTTCAAAAATGATGTAATTAATTAGTTTATTTTTGTTACTTAATTTCAATAGTATCAACTTCATTCTATTATATTGTATTTATGCAGTTTTTAAAAGTTTGTGTTTTCCTTTTTCTTCTTTTTTTTAGTCATAAAATTATTTATAAGATTGAGAAACAAATTAAAGTATTTTAAAAGAGATAAATAACTAAAAGACATTAAAAGATACAATTTTTCATTAGTACTCTTCTTTAATTTTATAGATATATGATTCAAATATTTCATGAAAAAAAAATTAGAAAATTATATGTTATCCATATTAAACCAAGAGTTGAATTAACATACTAACTTCAAAAGTTATTTTATTTTATTTTATATTCTACTTTAGCAATATTCAGAAGGTATGCAAGAATCTTACTTTCAAAAAAGAAAGCATTCCCCTCCTATTAATATAATGGGGTATCGTATGTCTAAAATGCAATTTTAATTTTGCTCTTACTACAACTTTCAAGCATTGGTTTCTTCCCCTTAGTTTTCTTTACAACTTCTTATCGTCGTTCTTTTCTACACAAATTTTGGCATGCTGGAACCCCCCGCAGTGCCTTTTTCGTGTTTAAAAACTAATGTCTTACTCCTTTGGATTTGTTTAAAATAAAGTACCCTTAATACTAAGTTAAAATTAGATACCCCACTACTTTATTAAAAATTTAAAGTACTTGGTACTTGTACAATAGGTTGCAATTAACTGCAATATGTTGTTTAAGTTTGATTAACCTATTGCCCGCTAGTTACTTACAACATTAAGTTTAATTTAAATGTAATGTGGTGTATTACACCAATTTTATGCAATCCACTCATTCATATCTTTTGTTTTTAACTAAATTCTGTTAAATGTATTTTAATTTTATGTGTCCACAAAAATAAATTTTGTTGTATCTTAATTAATATGTCAATTTTAATTTTCAAAGTTACAATTTCTATATGATGCGGTCGCTTTTTGGCTCGATCACGTTGCGGAGTTTGATACGCTCCGATTGATAAGCTGGTGGCCCACCTGTCTAAGAGGAAGGAATGCACGTGAGACTAGCTGGCTTTGCCTCGGCGTAGGCTCTCCAAAACTCAAGTCAGCGATAGGGTGTTTGGAGAAGATGATGAATAGTAAAATGCTATTCTTGCATGTAATATTAAGAATAGATGTGTCATTACCTCATGGGGGAGAGCCTTTTGCTATTTATATGAGAGTGATCCCTTGACGTAATGTGGTTGATGGGGATTGGCCAACCCTTCTGACATACGAGGTACAAGTGGACATGCTTTTTGTTACTTTTTGAACTCTCAAGTGGCAGCTGACCTTACCTCATATTAATAGGGGGTCAATTTCGCATTTAATGTATATCTTGAGCATTTATGATCAAGGATTATATTTATGACTTGCCATTTAATACTCCGGAGACTGATGAGATGGACTCATGTGCAGTGGGGGTGTGTTAGGTAGTGGTAGATACAAGGCTTGTCAGCTGTGCCAGTTGGGTTTTGTCCGTTGGTAGTGGAATTTGGCGAAGGTTGGGTGCAGGACTCGTGCCCTCGATATAACTATGTTCGACGGCACTCAATGCCTCTAAGCCACCTATTCCCTCACTCCGCCTGCCCTGCATAGGAGGTCTTGAGGGCCCATAGGGGCCCCTCGTGGCTTTGGGGCCACGGACTTGGTATTGAGGATAAGCCTGGGGGTACTTTCCCTCTCGTGCCTTGCACTCCAAGGCTCCCTATTTTCCATGCGGACATATTCTCGAGGATAATAAGTCTCTTCGAAGGCATCAATCCTTACACTTGGTGAGTTTTCTGGCTTACAACCTCACAATCGAGGACAACCCGACTTAAAACCTCTATCGAGGACAACCTACCAGGTCGAGGGCTCTGTTGCTTCATACTTAGGATCTAAACAGGTTCGCCTCTGCTGATGTGTTCGGCTGAGGTAGCGCTTGACACATCAATATCACTCTTAATATATTCTTGATTTTAAGAGTAGAGAAATTAACTAAAAAAACTTGTATTTCTATATATAGAAAATAAAAAGAAAAATTAATGTATTAGGTTCTAACCGAAATAAATATTATATGAAATTACTATATAATACACCATACAAATTGAAAAATATAATTTAAAAGTATAAGTATCTCGTAATTTCAAATAAATTAGTTCAAAGATTTGTTGCATTATATAAAGTTTGTCTCTCATCAACTATATATGTTTTCATTTTTTCTCAGTCATTGCAATTTGTCAATCTTTCTTGAAAAATTTAATAATATAGAATTAAGATTATGAAATACTACAAAATTATAACATTTCATATTTTGCTGATAAAAATAGATTTTTTCCATACTTATAAAAGAATTAATTTTAAAGAGGTTTGAATTTTATTTTTCATTTTAATAGTTTGAGTCTTGAACTCATTTTAGTTAATTTTATACTATGTAAAATATTATATTTTTGAAACTTTAATAATTTTTGTTAAATTACTTAAAATATAAAAAAATAAATTCATACTTTTTGTACTTTTTCATCTTTTAATTAAATTCGATTAGATGTATTTTAATTTTATTTGTACACAAAAATAAAATTCCAGTGTATCTTAATTGGTATATCATGTTCATCATCAAGTTACAATTTACATCATTAATGTATTCTTGATTTGAAGAGTTGAGAAATTAATTGAAAAACTTATATTTCTATATATAAAAAATAACAAAAATATCAATTGGCTTCTAACAAAAATAAGCATTTTATGGAACCACTATATAATGCGCTATACAAATCTAAGCATGACTATTTTTTAATTTAAAACAACTTATTTCAAATATTTGTTGCCTTACACAAAATTTAAATCTTGTGTATATATAATGTATTAAAGTGCATTTTCATTTAAAATAAAAAATAAAGAGTGTTTTATATTGTCAAGTATAGAATGACTAAAATTTTGTTTTGCTGTTCTATAACGAAGTATAGATAATTATTAAAAAAAATAATAAGACTTAATTATATAATTAGAAAAGAGAATATATATGATTAAGTTGAATAGCGGAGAGAGAGAAGAAAGACATAAAAAGGAAAAAATGTTTAATAACTTCAGAATAGAAAACAGAGAAGATAATAGGATATCTAAAGAGTAGAGAGAAAATGAATCTTGATAAATAACTATAGGTCCCCCATCAAAATTGAATTTTTAAACTTGTTGAAAAGTAAAAAATTGACATGTGACACTTAGTGAAAGGCCTACCTAATATAAACTTGTAAGGGATAACCTTATTTTAGATGACCCTTACTCGGGTCCTTCTAAAATAAGATCACCCCATATAAGTTTATATTAGATAGGACTCTCACTAAGTGCCACATGTCAATTTTCACTTTTTCAACAGGTTTAATAATTGAATTTTGACAGGCTACTTATAACTAATTTATTTATTTTTATCTTTAAAATCAATATGCCTTCTCTCTTTATTTGGATATATATTCCTATTGTCTTCTCTCTTCTCTCTTCCCTAAATTATTTAATGATTTTTTTCTCCCATCTCTCTTCTCTGTCTTCACCATTCAACTTAATTCTATATTTCCTCTCCTAATTATATAATTAAGTGTTATTATTTTTTATAATTATCTATATTTTTTTATAAAAGACCAAAACAAATATTTAGCTATTTTATGTTTGACAATATAAATGCACTTTTTATTTTATTTATTTTAAATAAAATCGCACTGTAATATATGGTATAGATACGAGATATAAACTTTGTGTGATACAACAAATATTTGAAAAATTTTATTTTAAATTACAAGATAGTCATGCTTTATATTACATGCATAGATTTGTATGGTGTACTGTATAATGATTCCAAACAATGCTTATTTCTATTAGAACTAAATATATATATATATATATATATATATATGTGTGTGTGTGTGTGTGTGTGTGTATATAAGTTTTTTCAGCTATGACATGGCATAAATCCGACTGGACCTCTCGACCGCCTTTCTTTCGACAAGCTCACTTGTAACGCCCCGAAACCTCTAGCTAATTATAAAACATCTATTCGTAACCATCTCATTAAACGTGCTAACATATAGCGTAACGAACCCAAACAAGCGTATTATTATTCAAAAGGAACGTTTACATAAGTCGCTTATACAACGTATACACAAGTTTAACTATCAAGTTTCTAGCACAACATAGATAATTAACTAAATGCCTCGAAGCGTCCTCCTACATCTTCCTTGTTCCTATCTTCAGGGGTCTCAAATCCGGCTAAAACATAATAGAAAACGATGTCAACATATACACATGTTGAGTAGAAATTCGCATACAACATGAGGTGTTCGTGTGAATTTGCATATTGTTATAAAAGCACATAAAACTACACATTAAACCATATAAATTTCAGTTCTGATCAAATCACATAAATTTCAGCTCACAAGAGCAACACAATCCAACACATTGTTACCATTTTCCACCTCGATGGGCGGCTACCTTATCTCGCCATGCCGTAATGCAATCACAATATTTGCACCAATTCCAACCAATCTTGGTGCCCAACCAAACACTCCAGTGGTCATATCCCGGGCATATGCCGAATTCCTACGACCCACAACCAATACATGAAACACTCCGTCCATGCAAGATGGGAATAGGCATGGATGGCGAGAACTGTTTTAAGACCGGCAAGCCCATTGCCGCCCGGCCGAACTCTAGCCCCATCCACACCGAAATCATATAGGGCCCTTACACACATAATTTCAACACATTTGAATCACAATTTCAGCATAACACAAACCATTTCAGTAGCTAGTGCACAAATTTCAGCATGAAGTAACACAATTTCCGATTTATGCGAAACTGACATTAACTCATGTAATCAGAAATTTCAAGCCTCCAAACTTCATGAAACTCTTCACATATATGTATAAGGTTGTAAAATAGACATTTATTTGGAAAAATACCGAGATTTCAGCTTACGAGAGCTAGAATTTGCAGACTGCAACGCAAAACACTTTTAGCGCGCAACCGCTGAAATTTCCAGTTCTCGTAACCCAAACCTCCAGCTTTTCAAAACCTGTTTCTACAGCTTATTCTACACAGAATTTAAAGTATATAAACCAGGTTTTTGGTTGGAAATTTTCGGATTTTCCAGCTGTGCAAAAATCGAACCTTTCAGCTTCGAAAACCAAAGTTTCTGTATGAACAGTGATTTCAGCATGTGTACACCTCAAAATTTCCAGCTTTGAACCCTTAAAATTTTAACTACTAGCACATAAATAAGACTATAAGAAGGCATAAAATATGATAACATAGAACTCAAGCATCACTTAAGCATAGGTTCAACAAATTTCAGCATGTGTATTCAAAGATTGTAACCTAACATGCATCATAAACACATATATAACTAACACATGTTGTATCCCCTTGGACCCAAGATGGAAACAAACTTGTGGTCACCTCCTAGGCTAATTGGGAAGATAAAATACTAAGAGTTTGATAAATTCTAACCCTAACTCATGCCATAGGCCAATTTCTACCTTGATATGTCTTCTTCCTCTTCTTGTAGAGTTTGAAGTAGGGAGAGTGTTTGAAGGGGTGAGAGGGTTTCAAGACTTGAAGGATATGAGGAAAATTGAATGAAAACAAGAGGAATGAAGTGTGTGTGTGTGTGTGGTCGGATTTTAGGGTGTGTGTGTGGTGGTTTTGGTATTTTTCCAAGTAATTTTACATATATACTAATAACAAGACATAGCATTAAAATAGCATTAAGTCCTTGTCTAATTATTATCCTAATTGGCCAAGTATTTGGGTCTAAGTAGCTTAAGTGTTGCTCTACTTTAACATGAGCCAAGCATGTGTTCTTGTATCTTGAAGGTATTGGCCAAGTGTATAAATACATTGTATCTAGCAACTTGGAGGGCAAGACTTAATACAAGCCAAGTATTTACTCTTTTATAATTTTATCTCCCAAAACCCCTCCAAAAATTCGTCCCCCTCCCTTAAAATATCTGAAAAAATAATTTATTTCTTGTATATTATATAAAACTATTCATATTAGGAAAGAAAAATAATATCTAGGGGTAGAAAATACAATTTACCTATACTTTAGGGGTTTTTAGGGCATAAAATCCGAAAATTCATAAATAATTTAGAAAAATTCCAAAATCATGAAATTTAAACTTTATAAACCTGAAATTATATGTATATTTCCCAGAAATTAAAAATGTTTTAGTTATATTTTCGAAAATTTCAATTTATGACATAAAATTTCGAAAATTGTGTTTGAATGTCAAATGCCTCTAAAATTTGAAAATTATGGAATGTATTCAAAATTGTATCTTCTCCATGCATAAAAATCTAGAATACTTATTTATATTATTTTTGAAAACTCATAAGTATTTAATAGAATTTTCCAAGAGTGGTAATCGAAATTTGAAAATTAGCACTTTAGCTTTCAATGAATCCTAAAAATCAGGCTAAAATGTGAAACAAAAAGTAAAAATGACATTTTTAAGACCATAAGAGTTTATATCAATTATTTGAATAATAGGAATTACGGGATCGTTACATCCTCCCCTCCTTAAAGGAATTTCGTCCTCGAAATTCATTCTTACGTATTGAAATGTCATACTCTTCTGGTAGGTCGAAGGTAATGCCAACTTATATACTACCGCTCCTATTCTTCCAAATAATTTAGAGGAACCGTCATAACTCGGTTTAAACTTTTCATTTGTTTTTTCCCAAATCTTAATTCTTTTCTATTTGTCCACTAGTTTGAGGTTGGAAAGAGGTATTAATATTCAACTTAGTGGTCAAAACACTTTGTAATCCTTGCCAAAATGTAGAACAAACCGTCGGTTTCTATTTAAGACATATGCTAACCTAGACACCATGAAATCCAACTATGTCTTGTTTGTAAATCACACAATGAAGTGAGAACTTGTCATAAGTCTATTGCATCGTGGTCTTGCTAGGTCCAAAGTAATCCTATAACGAATCCCGAGTAATATGTTCAAGGTTTACTCAAATGTTTTCCGGATAGATAAAAATTCAAATCTAAGGTGTATACGACAAAGCTAAAAAAAACTAATTCATAGGAACAAAGGATCGGCAAGTGAAAGAAAGCCATAAATTTAGTAGGATTTAAAAATATTTGTCAACATTTTCATATTAAATATCATTTAAGAATATACAGAAAGAATTTTATTAAAGATCAAGGATAACTTATCAATCCTCAAGACTTGCTTCGAATGATTTTCATGTTTAAAGTTACAAGTAAGAATGGAATAAAAGACCGAGAATATGGAAACTTTTGAATAGCTTCTTTGTCGAGTGAAGTGTCATATAAAGAAAAATTTGAATTGGCGTAAATCTTAGAGGATTCAAGATTTCAATAGGAAGCGGATAATTTGGAAATTTCCTATATCACAATTTCTCAAGAAGGAGAAAAAAAAAATTGTTAATTGAAGAAACATTCGAAAGTGCCTTAGAAGCAAAAGAGGATTATTGTGGAAACCAAAATCAATAACTGCTATTGAAGTTAGCATTTAAAAGGATGTTAAAGACAAGATTGGCTTTTCTTTTTTCTCCATCAAACAACAAATATTGGTTGTAAAAGATATTCCGAATAAATGTCAACATGCAATAATCAAACTTATAGTTTTAGAAACAATTCACATAGAATATAGGTTTCAAGGGTTTGATTAACAAGTATATTCCCCCTTGAGATTTATAAAAGGTTGTTTCCAAACAAAATGAATTTGAGGGATATTTTGAATAAGTAATGATGAGGATATACGAAAAGAATTAGCTAAGAAATAGAATTATCACAAGAGAATCGTCGTTTACCTATTACACGCTTTACCTAAAATAGAAAACTATAAGTAAGTTCGTCATCCTAGTAGCTTTATTACATATCTTTATTCTATTCCATAGTTGCTCTTATTTCCCAAGTCTACTAAAATTCCCCTCACATTCTTACTTAATTTCAAATCCAATTTAGAATATACTGAAACTTCTTGTACTTAATCAAATAACTCATCAATATCAAATAACACATCAATATTGGGTAGTGGCTACTTCTACTTCAAGTGATAATTGTCAGATGTCTACAAAAGGGATTAGATAATACATGGCCAAAATTGATTAATATTCTATCTAAAGGATGGCAAACGGAAAGCGTACCTTTAACGACTGTAAGTTGTTATGTTACCTCGTACATCCATCCTCGCAGTTTTGATATATCCTTTACAGTTCCTTTTACCTTTGCCACCCTGGAATTATTGTATCACAAAGTTTCATAATTTTCCAATTGTTCCGTTGTACTTTTCAATTCTTAATACCGTTATCTTAGATTTCGAGCCTTAGACCACCACAACTTCCAAATCTTTCTCTCCTCAATTTCGACAAAGAACATAGCTTCTACCTTTCCCAAATCTCATGGTCCTATTTCAGTACTAAATTGTAACATCTCAACATCCCTTTCTTAGTACTACCTCTACCAAAAGATACGTTTTCTCAAAATATAATTCAATTCGATACGCAATCCAATCGATGCATTGAAGGTTTTAGCACAAATCATATATACTAATATCGACTGCCGGGCGTGGTGACTCTAGAGATGATTCCTATCGTTCAAGAGGTAGATTTCACGCACGTAGAACTTACGTCACATAATTCCATTAGCAGTCATTTACCACTATAACCCAAACAAAATTCGCCTTATACTCAAATTAGTCAAGTATTTGCCATTTAGGGGAGCAAAGTATGCACTGGTCAGCCGCCCAGCCACACCCGCCACCCCGTATGTCAAACACCACCCAAGGAAATTCATCACTAATTAACCTTCTCGGATCAAGCCCATCTCCTTTCTATTTCGAAATCTTACGCCGAGGATCCTTACCCAGCACAACTTAGGTGCAAACCCAAAATATATTTCAATCAAAGACGAAATCCAATAGATACACTAGACGTTTTGTAGCAAAAGTCACACATACTATTACCGACTGCCAGGCGTTGGGACTCTAGCGGTGGCTCCTGCGGGTTCAAGAGGCGTCTTCCGCACACGTAGCACTTTGCCCCGTAGGCTCAAAACATTCAAGACATAGTACTTGGCCTCATGGGCTCAAGACTTTCAAGATATATAGTACTTGGCCTCGTGGGCTCAAGGAGTAACATTTGCTCTACAGGCTCAAGAGGTGGCTCCCGTGTGCGTAGTACTTTGCCCCACAGAGCACTTAGCTCCCGGTATTCCGACTGGCAAGTGGCTCTGATACCATCTGTAACGCCCCGAAACCTCTAGCTAATTATAAAACATCTATTCGTAACCATCTCATTAAACGTGCTAACATATAGCGTAACGAACCCAAACAAGCGTATTATTATTCAAAAGGAACGTTTACATAAGTCGCTTATACAACGTATACACAAGTTTAACTATCAAGTTTCTAGCACAACATAGATAATTAACTAAATGCCTCGAAGCGTCCTCCTACATCTTCCTTGTTCCTATCTTCAGGGGTCTCAAATCCGGCTAAAACATAATAGAAAACGATGTCAACATATACACATGTTGAGTAGAAATTCGCATACAACATGAGGTGTTCGTGTGAATTTGCATATTGTTATAAAAGCACATAAAACTACACATTAAACCATATAAATTTCAGTTCTGATCAAATCACATAAATTTCAGCTCACAAGAGCAACACAATCCAACACATTGTTACCATTTTCCACCTCGATGGGCGGCTACCTTATCTCGCCATGCCGTAATGCAATCACAATATTTGCACCAATTCCAACCAATCTTGGTGCCCAACCAAACACTCCAGTGGTCATATCCCGGGCATATGCCGAATTCCTACGACCCACAACCAATACATGAAACACTCCGTCCATGCAAGATGGGAATAGGCATGGATGGCGAGAACTGTTTTAAGACCGGCAAGCCCATTGCCGCCCGGCCGAACTCTAGCCCCATCCACACCGAAATCATATAGGGCCCTTACACACATAATTTCAACACATTTGAATCACAATTTCAGCATAACACAAACCATTTCAGTAGCTAGTGCACAAATTTCAGCATGAAGTAACACAATTTCCGATTTATGCGAAACTGACATTAACTCATGTAATCAGAAATTTCAAGCCTCCAAACTTCATGAAACTCTTCACATATATGTATAAGGTTGTAAAATAGACATTTATTTGGAAAAATACCGAGATTTCAGCTTACGAGAGCTAGAATTTGCAGACTGCAACGCAAAACACTTTTAGCGCGCAACCGCTGAAATTTCCAGTTCTCGTAACCCAAACCTCCAGCTTTTCAAAACCTGTTTCTACAGCTTATTCTACACAGAATTTAAAGTATATAAACCAGGTTTTTGGTTGGAAATTTTCGGATTTTCCAGCTGTGCAAAAATCGAACCTTTCAGCTTCGAAAACCAAAGTTTCTGTATGAACAGTGATTTCAGCATGTGTACACCTCAAAATTTCCAGCTTTGAACCCTTAAAATTTTAACTACTAGCACATAAATAAGACTATAAGAAGGCATAAAATATGATAACATAGAACTCAAGCATCACTTAAGCATAGGTTCAACAAATTTCAGCATGTGTATTCAAAGATTGTAACCTAACATGCATCATAAACACATATATAACTAACACATGTTGTATCCCCTTGGACCCAAGATGGAAACAAACTTGTGGTCACCTCCTAGGCTAATTGGGAAGATAAATACTAAGAGTTTGATAAATTCTAACCCTAACTCATGCCATAGGCCAATTTCTACCTTGATATGTCTTCTTCCTCTTCTTGTAGAGTTTGAAGTAGGGAGAGTGTTTGAAGGGGTGAGAGGGTTTCAAGACTTGAAGGATATGAGGAAAATTGAATGAAAACAAGAGGAATGAAGTGTGTGTGTGTGTGTGGTCGGATTTTAGGGTGTGTGTGTGGTGGTTTTGGTATTTTTCCAAGTAATTTTACATATATACTAATAACAAGACATAGCATTAAAATAGCATTAAGTCCTTGTCTAATTATTATCCTAATTGGCCAAGTATTTGGGTCTAAGTAGCTTAAGTGTTGCTCTACTTTAACATGAGCCAAGCATGTGTTCTTGTATCTTGAAGGTATTGGCCAAGTGTATAAATACATTGTATCTAGCAACTTGGAGGGCAAGACTTAATACAAGCCAAGTATTTACTCTTTTATAATTTTATCTCCCAAAACCCCTCCAAAAATTCGTCCCCCTCCCTTAAAATATCTGAAAAAATAATTTATTTCTTGTATATTATATAAAACTATTCATATTAGGAAAGAAAAATAATATCTAGGGGTAGAAAATACAATTTACCTATACTTTAGGGGTTTTTAGGGCATAAAATCCGAAAATTCATAAATAATTTAGAAAAATTCCAAAATCATGAAATTTAAACTTTATAAACCTGAAATTATATGTATATTTCCCAGAAATTAAAAATGTTTTAGTTATATTTTCGAAAATTTCAATTTATGACATAAAATTTCGAAAATTGTGTTTGAATGTCAAATGCCTCTAAAATTTGAAAATTATGGAATGTATTCAAAATTGTATCTTCTCCATGCATAAAAATCTAGAATACTTATTTATATTATTTTTGAAAACTCATAAGTATTTAATAGAATTTTCCAAGAGTGATAATCGAAATTTGAAAATTAGCACTTTAGCTTTCAATGAATCCTAAAAATCAGGCTAAAATGTGAAACAAAAAGTAAAAATGACATTTTTAAGACCATAAGAGTTTATATCAATTATTTGAATAATAGGAATTACGGGATCGTTACATCACTGGTGCCTTCGATCGATTTCCTTAGAGACATTTCCGATCGGACGTCGTATACCGACCGGCTTGGCAAACTCCTCTCCCCGATGAGCCCGGTAGGGCGATTTCCCGCTCGATTGAACCCAGCTCCTAAGGCCCCTAGTTGATTGCATGATTGACCAGGCCATACTGAGTCCAACGGATCCCTACTGGCATTAAATGCTCCTTTAGACCGGGTATGGGGGTGCCACCAAACCCTATACCTCATTAATAGAGTGTTAGCTAGTACCTACGGACCCTCCTATTAGGCTCATAGGTCATCCACATCAGCCCTCAACGACCTACTTGGCCTAGTAGGCCCACAGGAGCACGGTCTGCCTGGACATAGTATAAATACTCTCTCATTTATGGTAAGAGACATGCATTAATTACTCTCAGCACCCTTACTGTGACATTCCGATTTTTGGTCTAACAACGATATAAACTAGTTCTTATAATATACGCGCATGCTTACTAATATTTCATGTTTTGTATGATCCTTCTTTTATATGTGAATTATGTGACGTGATAATTACATGATTTTTCAAATTCTAAACGAATTTGACATTCTAACACAATTTTCGAAATCTTATGTCCTAAATTGCAATTTTCGAAAATATAACTAAAACAATTTTAATTTCTGGAAACTATACATATAATTTCAGATTTGTAAAGATCAAATTTCATCATTTGAAATTTTTCTAAATTATTTATGAATTTTCGAATTTTAGGCCTTAAAACCCTAATTTAATGCCCTAAAAACCCTAGTTTTTGATTTTTACAAACATAAATAAGTACAAATTCAAAATTTTAATAAAATAAAGATATGATTTCAAATTTTATAATATTAGGCCAATAAATATCAGATTTTATTTGATTTTTTGTTCATATTTTATTAAAATATCTTATCTTATCCTATCTTATCCTATCTTATCTTATCTTATCTTATCTTATCCTATCTTATCTTATCTTATCTTATCCTATCTTATCTTATCTTATCTTATCTTATCATATCTTATCCTATCTTCTATACATTTATTATAATTGACCTTATATTATAAAAATCTTATTTCTTGCCCAAAACTCTATAAAAAGGGGGCCATTGTCTTCATTCTCCCATACACACACACACACAAAATCCCGCCTAAAAACACTCACCCACACTCACTCCACTCTCAACACACAAAAGAGTGTTATTTATGTTTACCTTGAGTAAAAGTTCTTGCTTAGGCATACTTCAATGCTCTTGAGTAAAAGTTCTTGCTAAAAGTATGCTTCAATGCTGATGAGTAAAAGTTCTTGCCAAGCAGGCTTCAATGCTCTTGGTTTAGTAGATTGATTATTTTTGAAGTGATTTTCATAAGTTGATATTTCATGATTAACTTAGACATAAGTCTTATGTTACATGCTATTTCTTGAATGCTATTATTTTGAATACTTGCTAGAAAGCATCTTTTTTTAGTTGTAATTATGCTCTATGTTCATAAAAGTAGGAATAAAGCATGCTTAGTTATCATTCCAAAATACGGTTTTAATATGCTTTTATAATTTAAAATATGAGAGTATGTTCCTTATGTTTTTATGTGAGATTATGTGAAAATGTACAATATTTTCTTAAAGTGGATACTGGGTATAAGTTAGCGTCTTAATTTCTAAATTATGATTATATGAGTATTGTGTTAGTTCAAGAATATAAGTAGTTAGGTTAATCTTTAAATAAAGATTACTAAGAAGTATCCTAATTATAGCTATTCATTTTAGGAGGAAGTCAAGTTGATCTAACCGAAACAAATCTATAAACTTGATAAACTCCTAAGGTGAGTGCTTTGTCAATTCCTTTCTAGGGCTTTGAACTATATGATATAAATATTATTCATATAGCCTACCTTATTGAATTTATGCTATCAAATCTTTCGGAAAATGTTTTCCATACATATAAGACAAGTTAATTTTCAAAAATATTGCATTCTCTAATATTGCCCAGTTGTATCTATCCCGAAATGATTTTTGAACACCTTTAGGATATCATATTTTAATTTTATTTCTATGTATCCCAGGTGTAAAAATAAGTTATTGCTTTGTGACAAGGTGTGAGCCATATCTGTTCCGTTATATTTCGTTTACCCCTTGGGGACGGCCGTGGGAAAGTTTGGGCCCAGGGTACTTATAAGAGGAATTTTATCGGGTTGGAACGGACCCGTCAGTGGAACCTTTATATGATACCATTCCATGAAACCAATTTCTACGTACAACCGGAGGATGACTGTAGTAGGGATTGGAGCGATGTATGCACGGACGCGTGATACATGTCCGCCTTGTTTAGTGTCGAGGGTGGCTTCTCGACAAGGGAGGGCATAAGGGTTTCTATTATGATTTATCTGTTTGGGTAGGTCATAAGGTGGGAGACTCGTCTGGGCTTACTGTCCGTATTACTCAGTTCAGTTATTATTATTAAGTACATTTCACACTACGTGCACGTTATTATTATTTAACAGTTTATGAGTCTCATTTTACAGTCAAATATATATCTATCTATATGTGGCCTCACTAAGTCATTTGGACTTAACCCCCTTGTTTCTTTCTGTTCATTGCCTCAGAATTTAGAATAATAGGAGCCCATAGGATGGTAGCTGCTCCTCCAGTTGTTTATTAAACTTCATTTCACTTTGTCTTGATGTATAATCCGTAGTTTGCTACTTGATGCCACTAGTGATGTTGTACTCAGTTGCGCTACTTAGTTGTACTAAACATAGATATATATATTATCCATGTTGCATATTTTACTCTACCTCTACTGTGTATTGTTAAAGTAGGCGTTCGTACTGGGGGTGAATTTCAAAATTTGTGCTCAATACGATCGTCGGTGGTCTCCAACCGTATAGGAAGATCCTAGCGGAAAGGGGCCACACTTACTCTGTTCAAATCTCCTCAAAAAACTGATCAACTGACTTAAGCATTGGAGGTCTCAGCCGAGACCCATCTCGGCCAGCTCATGTTGCCGTTCCCTTGTTGTAGGTTAACTTCCCGTTCCAAACCTTCACCTGCATACTCGACCAAAGCAATCGACCGAGGTCGACCAGCTCCCGATTCGACCTGTATCAAGTTATTTCTCTACTTTTCAAATCAAAAATATTAAAACTAATGTAAATTGTAAATTTGACGATTAACATCATATAGTAATTAAAATATAGTGGAATTTTACTTTGTGGG
>CM047877.1:10350887-10430204 GCA_026212405.1 Petrea volubilis
TTCCGTTATATTTCCGTTTACCCTTGGGGACGCCCTTGGGAAGTTTGGGCCCAGGTACTATAAGAGGAATTTATCGGGTGGAACGACCGTCGATGGAACCTTTTATATGATACCATTCATGAAACCATTTCTACGTACACCGGAGGATGACTGTAGTAGGGATTGGAGCGATGTATTGCACGGACGCGTGATACATGTCCGCCTTGTTTAGTGTCGAGGTGGCTTCTCGACAAGGGAGGCATAAGGTTTTCTATTATGATTTATCTGTTTTGGGTAGTCATAAGGTTGGAGACTCCGTCTTGGGCTTACTGTCCGTTACTACTCAGTTCAGTTATTATTATTAAGTTACATTTCACACTACGTGCACTTTATTATGATTTAACCAGTTTTGAGTCTCATTTTCAGTCAAATATATCTATCTATATGTGGCTCACTAAGTCATTTGGACTTAACCCCTTGTTTCTTTCTGTTCATTGCCTCAGAATTAGAATAATAGGAGCCCATAGGATGGTAGCTGCTCCTCCAGTTGTTTATATTAAACTTCATTTCACTTGTCTTGATGTATAATCCGTAGTTTGCTACTTGATGCCACTAGTTAGCTATTTGATGTTGTACTCAGTTGCGCCTACTTAGTTGTACTAAACATAGATATATATTATCCATGTTGCATATTTTACTCTACCTCTACTGTGTATTGTTAAGTTAGGCGTTCGTACTGGGGGTGAATTTCAAAATTTGTGCTCAATACGATCGTCGGTGGTCTCCAACCGTATAGGAAGATCCTAGCGGAAAGGGTGCCACACTTACTCTGTTCAAATCTCCTCAAAAAACTGATCAACTGACTTAAGCATTGGAGGGTCTCAGCCGAGACCCATCTCGGCCAGCACATGTTGCCGTTCCCTTGTTGTAGGTTAACTTCCCGTTCAAACACCTTCACCTGCATACTCGACCAAGCAATCGACCGAGGTCGACCAGCTCCCGAATTCGACCTGTATCAAGTTAATTTCTCTACTTTTCAAATCAAAAATATATAAAACTAATGTAAATTGTAAATTTGACGATTAAATCATATATTAATTAAAATATAGTGGAATTTTACTTTTGTGGACACATAAAATTAAATACATCTAATATAATTTAATTAAAGAAGAAAAAAGTACGAAAATATGAATTTATTTTTTTGTATTTTAAGTAATTAAACCAAAAATATTAAAGTTCCAAACATATAGAATTTTACGTTAGTACAATTAATAAAAAACCAAGATCAAGACTTTAAAAAATCAAAAGAAAAATAAAATTCATGCCTCTTGGAATTAATTCTTTAATAAGTATGAAAAAAATTAAATCTTTCTTTATAATCAAAATATGAAATATTATAATTCTAGTATTTCATAATTTTAATTCTACACTATTACAATTTTTCAAGAAAGATTGACAATTGCAATGGTTAAAAATATTGAAAACGCATATAGTTGATGAGAGAGAAACTTTATTCCATGCAACAAATCTTTGAAATATTTTATTTGAATTACATCCTTTAATTTGTATGGTGTATTACAGTGATTCCATATAATATTTATTTACATTAGAACCTAATAGATTAAGTTTTCCTTTTATTTTCTATATATAGAAAATAAGTTATTTTAATTAATTTCTCTAGTCTTAAAATAAGAATATATTAATAGTGATTAAATTGTAACTTTAACGATTCATTGATATATTAATTAAGATGCAATGAAATTCACTTTTGTGGACACATATAAATTAAAATAAATCTAACAAAATTAATTAAAAAAAAAAGATATGAATAAGTGGATTGGATAAAATTTGTTTAATACACAACATATATTGTAAATAAAATATAAAGTTGTAGGTAGCTAGAAGGTAGTAGGTTATCAAACTTAAAGAACAGTTGCAGGTAATTGCAACCTGTTGTACAAGTAACAGGTACATTTTAACCAAAAAAAAAAAAAAAAAAAATAGTATCCTCACATTTTAGTAAAGTACTAGGGTTCCTAATATTAACCTAGTACTAAGGATAATTTATTTTAAACAAACCCTACTTACTATCTAAAGTACTTCTTTCATTCTTCTATGAATTTAAAAACATCAGTGATTGAATTAGGACTAAAGCTTTCAACTGTTTGAAATGAAGATGTTGATCCTATATTGTTATCATCTTTCTCAAGATTTTTTTTTAAACTAGTGAAAAGAATTGTATCACTTTCAATATTTGGTTAGATATTGAAATAACTAGTGAAAATTGAATAAACAAAATACCAATTGACAATAAAAATTAAATATATATATATATATATATATATATATATATAACCTTGCAAATGGCAATCAATATGACAAAATATAAAATAATACAAAGGACGATAACTAATGTACCAATTGCAAACTTATGAAAACAAGGGGGCAAAAAAAAAAAAAACGAACATGTTTAACTTTATGAATGTGGTAATGGGCAACGAGGCATTGGGAGTTCGAGAAGGGACACTTTGTATTTGCAGAAGTTGAAAATTTTCAATTGCAATTCAAAATTACAACCACAATTAATTTATGAGTTATTAGATGGACCTTTCAATTGTAAAAGTTTTATATAAGCGGGCTATTAAAAATCAAAGTTGGGCTTGGTAAAGGGCATTTGGGCAAGCTTTTAAATGGATGATGTGATGTTGGACTTACGGAAATAAGTCAATAATTGAATTACGTAGAGTAATGGGCCATTGTTTTTAATATTGTGTGTGCATGTGGGTGCGGGTGGGTGGGTGGGGGGGGGGTATAGGTAGGTAATTAGCAAAACAAAAATTAACATTGCCCCTCTATGTTCCCCTTAAGATCCGCCATTGATATATAGATATAGATTGAGTTTGCTTAATTTATATAAGAAATATTACATTAATTAGCATAGAGTGTGAGACATATATACAATTGAGGAAGCAAGAGATATGTAATCCTATGATGAATTAATTTTAGGATTAATTACATCTACACTCCCTAGGTATATAATATTACAACTCGTACCCCTCTCGTTTCAATATTACAGGTACCTACCTTGAGCAAATTAATTACAAACTGTCGTAGATGTTAGGGTCCCATCGATGAAACCCTGACTCTATCATTTTTTTTTTCAAAATTCCGAATTTGCCCCTTTTACAGATTTTTGTGTATTTTTTTTTATTCCTTTGGATGTCCTTTGTAATATATTACACTTGAACGGTGTGCATGTGTTATATAGTAAATTTCATAGGGTGCAATTTGTAATTTTTTCAATAAAAAATGTCTTTTTTTTTTCTCTTTAATGGATATAATTTGTTTGTTCTTTTTTATTTTTTTTTGAAAAAATTGGCCATTTGAGTTTGGCAAATATGATTTAATTTTGAAACTGTTCTTTTTCCTCCATTGGCTTATAAATAGTGTGGCCACATATGAACATTGCTAAAAATTTGCAAGGAACAAGCATGTACGTCATACAATAAATGCACACCAAATATTATCATTCATGTCCAAAAAATACACTATTATTTTCTTTTAACAACAAAATAGTACTATTCCTACATCATGAATGCAAATTTTGCACCATAAGGATCATAATGACAAAATTGAGCTAAGCAACAAGTCATGGTTATTCAAAGTGGTTCTTGCAACAATAATAATAATAATAATAATACAAAATAATTTTTCAATCACCAAACAACATAAATCAAGCATAAATCAATTATAAATCCATTGTAATCCAAAAATGACACCAGCATCCAGATTTAATCCATTATGTTGAGAAGATTGGGTGGGAATATGGGTGTGGACTTGGCAAGTTGGGGTTCAGATGATAAACGGTTTGGCTTCCCGCTGGTTCAATTGCTACATTCACTCCTTCTTGTAGAAGTGGAGGCACCTCTCTGCCCAAGAGCCAAAAAAATTGGGGAAAAGATTCCAAAGATTGGTCATTATAGTGAAACTATAATTACCATGATAAATGTAAGAATTAATTAAACTTGTTAAATTACCTATTGTTTTGCTATGTATGTGACGACCCGGTAATTTTAAATATTTAAATAATTAATTTAAATCTTTTGCTTCTTGTAAATGTTATTATTACTTGTTGTTTTTCAAATTTTAGTCTGCTTTGAAATTAATTTACAATTTGAACGTACAGTGTTAATTTGTTCGCATTCGATTACCATCTTGGAAAATTCATCTATTAAATACTTATGAGTTTTATCAAAATAATATAAATACGTATCTCCCAACTAGGCTTAGAATTAAATGCCAAATTAAATGAAATCTTCCACCTCCCTCCTCTATTTCTAGCCTTGGCCGGTGTACCCTAATCCATGAGTCATGAATCTAGATGAATGGAAGACCACACAAGTGCACAATTTCTAGAAGAAATTCATCTTGTATTAGTGTATGATATTTTGATAAAATATTAACACAAAATCAAATAAAATCAAATAAATCTGATAAAATCTGATTTTGATTGTCCTCATCTTATAAAATCTGAAATCATATCTTTATTTCATTAAAAATTCGAATTTGTATTTATTTATTTTTGTAAAAACTGAAAATTAGGGTTTTAGAGCACAAATTAGGGTTTTGGCATAAGAAAATTCATAATTAATTTAGAAAAAATCCCAAAATTATGAAATTTAATGTTTATAAATCTAAAATTATATGTATAATTCTCAGAAATTAAAATGCTTTAGTTAAGTTTTTGAAAAATGCAATTTAGGACCTAGAAAGTTCGAAAATTGTGTTCGAATGTCAAATTCGTCTAAAATTTGGAAAATCATGTAATTTATTCAAATTGATCTTCTCCATGCATAAAAGTCTAGAATACGTATTTATATTATTTTGAAAACTCATAAGTATTAATAGATGAATTTTCCAAGACTGGTAATCGAATGTCGAAAATTCACCACTAAAAAGGCTTTTAGCCACGGATTTGGCAAAAATCCGTGGCGAAAGAGATTAGCCACGGATTGGCCACGGATTTTTTCTGTGGCTAAATGGCGTGGCTAATCTTCGCCACGGCTTTTTAGCCACGGTTGGGCTTAGCCGGCCAAGCCGTGGCCAATTTTGGCCACCTTTTTGTTGGCGGGCGTGGCCATGGCTAAGGGCCACGACTTAGCCACGGTCCGGCCGTGCTAATCCGTGGCCACTGAAAAAAAAAAAAAAAAGCTAATCAGACCGTACCCGCATCTCAACCCGTGCCGAAACCTGTACCCGCGTCCCCCAAGCTTTTTTTTTTTTGCTCTCAGGAGATTCGAACACGGGACATCAATGTTGTAATTGGAGCAATTTTTTTGTTATGATTGATTTTTTTTATACTTAACTATATTTTACAATATTTTAAACTTAAATTATCTAATAAATTTCATTAGTATTATCAATTTTTGTAATTTATTGTAGTAATTTTTATCAATTATTAACCAATTATTTTTTTAAAATTAAAGATTTTACCTACGACTTATCATTCAATATTGAATTTTTATTTTTATGACAAATATTTATATATTAATATATCAAAAACAAAAATTATAACAAAATCGATTTATATAATTTATATTTAGATATAGCACTTTAATTCGTGATCATTTGTCATATATTCGTATATGTGTGGTATTATATAATATATATGTCAAGTATACAAATCAATATATATATATAATATCAATATAGTATCTATTTTAAATATGTCCAAGTATATATGTATCAATTATATATATATATATATATATATATATATAAATGTCCAAGTATATATGGATAATTTAAATTAGATAATTAAAATATCAATAAAAATTTATATATGTGTGGTATTATATATATATATATGTCAAGTATACATATCATATATTATATATCAATATATGTATCTATTTTAAATATGTCCAAGTAATATGGTACATATATCTATATATATATATATAATGTCCAGTAATATAGATAATTTAAATTTAGAATTAAAATATCAATACAAAATTTATATATGTGTGGTATTATATATATATATGTCAAGTATACATATCATATACATATACATATCATATATTATATATATCAATATATGTATCTATTTAAAGATGTCCAAGTATATAAGTATCCAATATATATTAATATATTAAATATACAAGTATGTATATGTCCAATATCTTCGTTTATGTGTGGTATTATATATATATATATATTCAAGTATACATATCATATATATATAGATATCATATATGTATCATATATATATTCGTGTATACATATCATATATATATATATATCAATATATGTATCTATCTTAAATATGTCCAAGTATATATGTATCAATATATATATATATATATTAGGGGTGGCAAATGGCGGGTTGGGTTGTTTGGGTTGGGTTCATATGGATTGGATTTGAAATGGTGGGTACAAAATGGGTTCAAGTATATGGGTTCAAGATGGGTTGGGTTGGGTTGAACCCAAATGGATCCAAATTTCAAAACGAAAAATGTGTATTTATTATAGTTAGAAGATTGTATCTATCATTATTTACTTTATTATTATTTTATTATTATTATTATTATTGCTACTACATTGTAAAATGTAAAAAATTTTAGCTACCAATTTAAATCGATTCCTATCATCAATTCAAATTTTTATTTCATTATTTGATAAGTTAAAAAACCAAAAAGTTTCACACACATACACTGCACACACACACACACACACAGTTTCACACTGCACACACACACACACAGTTTCACACACACCACACACACACACACCACACTGCACACACACAGTTTCACACACACACACACCACACACACAGCACACACAGTGTGTGAAACTGCACACACACACACCAACTGCACACACAGTTTCACACACTGTGGTGCAGTGCGTGTGTGTGTGTGAAACTGTGTAACACACACACGCACTGCACACACAGTTTCACACACTGTGTGTGCAGTGTGTGTGTGTGTGTGTGTGTGTGTGTGAAACAGTGTGTGAAAGCACACACAGTTTCACAACTGTGTGTGTGTGTGTGCAGTGCGTGTGTCTGTGTGAAACTGTGTGTGTGTGTGTGTGTGCAGTGTGTGTGTGGAAAATGTGTGTGCAGTGTGTGTGTGTGTGTGTGTGTTGTGTTGTGTGGTGAGTGATGATAACGAAAGTAATTACAAATTATAAATCTACACATTCCAACCCATTTGAACCCATTTTAAACCCATATAAACCCAAAACCATCTTAACCCAATTGGAACCAAACCCAACCCAACCCATTATAAATTTTTTAAACCCAACCCAACCCAAAACCAATTGGATTGGGTTGAACCCATGGGTTTGAGCCCATTTTGCCACCACTAATATATATAAATGTCCAAGTATAGATATATAATTATGTATATGTCCAAGTATATATAGATAATTTAATTTAGATAATTAAAATATCAATAACAAAATTTAGACAATTAAAATGTCAAAAAAAAAAAAAAAAAAATTAGCCACGGCCAATCCGTGGCTAATTTTTTTTTCATTTTTTTTTCATTTTTTACACCAGATATAAATTTATATATATATATATTGATACATATATAAAATTATTTTGATACATATATATGGGATATATACGTCCAAGTATATATATATCATATACATACATATATCAATATATATATGTCAATGTGTATCTTATATATATTAATATATTATATGTACATTCTAATCCTCTATATATAGTCTATATGATAAAACTATATATCTATATAACTATCTAATATATGTTAGAATGTGGAGTACGTGTATATCGATCATATTTAATATATATGATTAATCATCTATATGAAATAAGCATATATTAGTGTATTATATATCTATATATGTTATATATGTACTTATATATCTAATATATATACATCTTATTATACATAAATATACATATAATAAGTATATCTAATCTTGTACGTATGTTATACCGAATCATTTATTATATATATCAATATTAATAATATACATATATTACTTAAGTATAGCAAAAATTAACTATCAAACAAAAGTTAAAGTGGGTAGTGGTTTAATATTTTAACTTCAATAACATGTCAAGAGTTCAAACCATACCTGGTGCAAAAAAAAAAAAATTGCCCAGGAAGTTTTAGCCACGGTCTAACCGTGGTATTAGCCACGGATTAGCCACGGCCAGACCGTGGCTAAATTAGCCACGCCTAATCCGTGGCTAAAAATCGGCGCCAAATTTCGCGCTACTTTTAGCCACTAAAAATAGCCACGGATTGGCCGTGGCTAAATTAGCCACGGTCAGGCCGTGGCCAATCCGTGGCTATTATTTTTTTTAATCTTTTTTTAAACCGTGGCTAATCCGTGGCTAATCCATGGCTAATATCCGTGGCTAATTTGTGTTTTCTAGTAGTGATTAACACTTTAACCGTTCAAATTGTAAATTAATCTCAAATGCAGACTAAAATTTGAAAACAACAAGTAATAATAAACTTTACAAGAAGCAAAAGATTTTAAAATCAATTATTTAAATATTAAAGATTACCGGTCGTCACATAAGTGCTCTGTGGGGCAAGTGCTACGCACATGGGAGCCACCGCTTGAGCCCGCAGAGTAAATGCTACGTCTTGAGCCCACGAGGCCAAGTGCTATGTATTGAAAGTCTTGAGCCCACGAGGCCAAGTATATTATGTCTTGAAAGTCTTGAGCCCATGGGCCAGTAATATCTCTTGATGTTTTGAGTCTGCGGGCCAAAGTGCTACGGTGCCAGAGTCGCCTCTTGAGCCCACAGGAGAGGAGCCACCCTAGAGTCCCGATGCCTGACAGACGGTATTGGTATGTGTGACTTTGCTTCAAACACTTCTAGTGGTTTATTGGATTTCGTATTTGATTAAAATACATTGTGAAAACCTATTTTTGGAAATACGCTCAACTATTTTTACTAAACAAAGCTGAATTTCGAGGACGAAATTCATTAAGAGTAGGGGAGGATGTGACGACTCGGTAATATTAATATTTAAATAAAGGATTTAACATCTTTTGCTTCTTGGAAATGTCATTATTACTTGTTGTTTTCAAATTTTAGTCTGCTTTTGAGATTAACTTACAATTTTGAACGGTTAAAGTGTTAATTTTCGAACAGTTGATTATCAGTCTTGGAAAATTCACTATTAAATACTTATGTTTTTAAAAATAATATAAATGCGTATTCTAGACTTTTATGCATTGAGAAGATCAATTTTGAATAATTACATGATTTTCCAATTTTAGAGGAATTTGACATTCGAACACATTTTCGAACTTTCTAGGTCCTAAATTGCAATTTTGAAAACTTAACTAAAACATATTTAATTTATGAGAATTATAATATAATTTCAGATTTATAAACATTAAATTCATAATTTTGGAATTTTTCTAAATTAATTATGAATTTTCGGATTTTATGCCCAAAAACCCTAGTTTTATTCCCTAAAACCCTAATTTTCAATTTTTACAAAAATAAATAAATCCAAATTCGAATTTGTAATGAAATAAAGATATGATTTCAGATTTATAAGATGAGGACAATCAAAATCAGATTTTATCATATTTTATTTGATTTTGCGTAATATTTATTAAAATATCCTATACTAATA
This sequence comes from Petrea volubilis, assembly GCA_026212405.1. Lineage (NCBI taxonomy): Eukaryota > Viridiplantae > Streptophyta > Magnoliopsida > Lamiales > Verbenaceae > Petrea > Petrea volubilis. The sequence continues at coordinate 10,360,523 of CM047877.1, forward strand.
TAAGATGAATTTCTTCTAGAAATTGTGCACTTGTGTGGTCTTCCATTCATCTAGATTCATGACTCATGGATTAGGGTTACACCAAGGCTAGAAATAGAGGAGGCAGGTGGAGAGATTTCATTTAATTTGGCATTAATTCTAAGCCTAGTTGTGAGATTTGCAGTAAATGGAAAGATTTTGCATTATTAAACCTTGGTCCCCAAGTCTTGCCTTCTACCCTCATTCTCCACTATAAATAGGACCTCCCACCACTTCCCCACCCCAAAAAACGTCCCTCACACATACACACACTATACGCTCTCAAGTTTTCTTCCACAACCATCATCCTTTCACTCTTCTTTATACCCCTTTCAAGTATAAACTAAGGTAGAAACCTACTTTGATTTCATAGTGTTTTTCTTTTCTTCTTTTTTGAGGTAGGATCTTCCTACTAGGCAAGCTTCCATACTCTTGTGCCCAAGCTATGTAAATACACAAAGCTTGAATGGCCTTGGTGATAGCTTTTGCCAAACATGGCCTCCAATTGTGGGCTTAGAGATATTTGTTTCATGTTTATATGCTTTATTTGTTATATTCATGGTGAAATGATTGTCTTGTTATTGTGCTCATTAATTGTGATTAGTTCTTAGGATTCTCTCTTGATTTAGTCTTTGATATGTATTTTGTGTTTGTGGTGTGCTTAGGAAGGTTTATTAGATATGTTATGGTTAACTTGTTAGCTAGCAAATCTATGCAAATATGTTAGATCACAAATCTTACTATATTTATGTATATGAAGTAGTTGATTTTTTAAGGATGTAAACTAATTTTCTTGCAAAAGTGGTATTTTTGAAAAGAAAACATATTGATCTTAAAAAGTGTTTAAAAGTAAGTTAGTAGTTGCAAAGTATACTAATTCTCTTATTAACAATATCATACTTATACACATACTTGTTTTCTTAAAAGAATGAGATTTGGTATACATATACCAATTTTTCATAAACTTCCATGATTATGTGATTATATGATATTATGTGAATGGGCCCAAATGTGCCGGAGTGGTTTGGTGTGTTCCACCTGGACATACTATTGAGTAGCCGGTTTTAAGAGTTCACACTCCCTCCATCTCCTAATCCTCCCTTGGGTAGACGGAGTGTTCTACTCAAGAGAGAGGGTCTAGGAAATATTTGGCGTATGCCTGGGATACGACCACCGAGGATAAGGCAGGCGGGAGAAATGTGCTGGTTGTATATTCGGCATGGGTAGTCATAAGGGTCCTGTTAGGTGACGAAAGGTAGAAAGTGCAAACTATGGCTAAATATGTGCTTATGTGCAACTAACACCCGACTACCTTATGTAATTGAAGTATGTGTTTCTACTTAAACCGTTGCGTTGACTCCTCCTTTCCAATACTTTTTAGACAGAAATGAGATAGCGGATCAGAGTGGCGCAGCGGAAGCATTTGGAAGCTTTTTACACGATATAGTTACTTTTCTATTCTTTTGAAAATTGTAACTTTTGTATTTGTACAAACTATATGTGAAAATAATTATTTATACAACTATGAAAATATTACCGTTGCGCGTTTCATATTTTAATAAATAAAAGGGTATTTTTTCGGGTCGTGACAATGTACACCTTTTGTACATGACCGCTTGTTATGTCCAAGATACGCACAAATTCTACACTTAATATGTAACCTTTTTGTTGATGGTATAGCTCTTGGTTCTTCACCAACCTCCCTTCTTCTATGTTTTTTGGGTTCTACCGAGTTGTCTGTTCAAGCCAAGGGCGAGAATCTTGGCTGGCTGCACGTCCTCTATCTGAGGCCAAAAGGTGGGATCTGCAATACCATATATCTTGTAGTTGTAGACCTCAAGATTTCTATCTTGTGTAAGTCAAATGCAGAAAGTCTTCTATATTACATCTTTTATAGGCTACGGCAGCGGCTGCATGAGTGCATGGTATACCATTGATGTCCCAAACCCCACAATGGCACTTTCTTGATAAGAGATTCACAATATAATGATGTGATCCTTCATTCACTTGAAATTCATAAGATCAACCTACTAAAATATCACATTTGACTGTCTCCTCCTTTACCTGTTTTAGTTTCTTTACAATTCTATGACACAATGTCCCATTCCATTTCCTAGCTTTTTGACATCTTGTCTCAATACGATGCATTATTTTTGTTCTCAATCCATCTACCAACTTGTGAATCGGCTTGTCCCTCAATTTGCTAATCCAATGGTTGAATGATTCGCTAAGTTATTCGTCACATGTTCATCTTCAAATCATGACTGAAAGCATGTCTGGTCCATATGTTGAATCACGCACATCTAATAACCAGTGGTATGCCCCAGGTTTGACATCTCTTAGTCAGTTCATGGCTTGGTTAAAGCTAGCTTGTGTGTATGCTCTAGCTGTAGCCCAAAATTACTTTTTCACGACTATTCTTCCATGGGATTGGCGAATATTTGTGAAAATGTGGCCGACAACATTTTCTATTCACAGCTTTTGGTGCAATGTCAACCAATGCTTCAATTAAACCCTACAACAAAGTCCAAAATTGAGTAACTTAGATATAAGTATTGTAAGTAGACAACTTTAAAATATCAAAAACATGATCTGATATATACCTTCTGGCGATCTGTCATAAAAGTGAAGGGTTTTCAAAATGGCCCAACCATTTGCTCCAAACAAGTGAGAAAGAAGCCTCAACTGTCTTTGTTTTCTATTTCCACTATTGCAAATGCAAAGGGATATGACCCCATGTTTGAATCAATTGAAACAACAGATAGGAGTATGCCACCATATTTCCCTTTTAAGTGGCATCCATCAGGTCCCACAAATGGCTGACAACCCTATTGGAACCCTCTTTTTAAAACATCTAAGCCAAGGAAAAATCTCTTAAAGGTAGGTTCTCAAGGAATGTTTCCGTACTCATCAATATGATGCTAAAGCTTTACTAAACTCCCTGGATTAGTTGCATGAACCATGGCTGCATACCTAGGCATCAAAGCATATGACTCATGTGGTTTGCCTTCAATTATCTCCACAACTTTGCATTAGGCTCTATAAAGCTGCATATACTCCGGTGCCACCCCAAATTTTTTGAGCTCATTCCTTAAGTGCTTATTCTTCAAATCAGGATTGGCTCTCAAGATTGGTACCAATTTTGCTGCTAGCTAGCCATTTAGCATTACCCTCTTTCACCTTATCCACCTTTACACAAGTATGCTTTGGGACTGCCATCATGATCATAAATGCAGTACTTTCAAGAAGAAGGGATGCAATCTCCATCGACAACCTCTACCAGCACAATGTACCGTAACTCTTATTTTCTCATTTTTCTTTTAATAACCCAAATTCCTTCCCTTACAATATATTCATCTAAAATCTTCCTAAACTCATGCACATCTTGAAATACATCATTTTCCTTCAATTTGAACGGTTCACTTGGGTTTGATGGAACTTTGACCTCCTCTACACTTGACCACCCTTTCAAAGGATCATCCTCTATGCCTTCGTCACTGTCATTCACTATCTCACAATCTCACAATGATCATTACTCTCATATCCTGACAAAACAACATCACTTGAATGTGACGAAATTTCTTTATCACTTTCCAATCCATTATCCACTCCTAAAGAAGAATCTATTTCATGGTCATGATTTCGGGGTTTATTGCCATTATGATCAAAGGCCATGTACCTCTCTTCAAAGTCATCCATGCCAAACTCTTATTCGCCACTATCTATGTCATCCAAAAGATCCTCTTCTTTTCATGGTTTTCGTTGTCAATCTCCATCTCATTTTCTTTAGAATTGTAGCCTTGTCTCTACTAGGTCTCTAGTCTCCCTTTGTTGTCCCGAGGTCTCTAGTCTCTCTTTGTTGTCTGTCCACTACTGTCACATATATTTTTTCTCTTTTAGGCTTCTTTCAAACATTTTCTTAACATCATCATCAAGATAAATGCTGAACCTTTCAATCCCATGCTTATGGGAGAAGTCATAACTGAGGCAAAGCATTAACTCTTTCAATTCTGGTTTTGTTATAGAAGGCCAGTTCGGTGATGTCTGACACCAAATCTTTATACTCGTAGCGTTTAGAACGGACATCTTTCAACATACATTGTTCATTGTTGTAGTGTATTAGAAGGTTGTACATGTCAAACCTTTTCATATTTGGATCCTAAAATCAATAATAATAATAATAAGGAAACACAAACCAATGTCAAAGTATAATAAAACACTACTAATAAAATCCCAATGTTTATAATGTCCAGTAAGTAAGATGAAGTCTTAATATAATTTCTTGTTCTACTACATTGATTTCAAAAAAGCTTCCAAAAGGTACACATCAAGTTTTATCAACATACATATTTGCATATAAACTAACATATTGTCTAGGTGAAACAAATTAACAGCATTACAAACTAATATAACTTTTACATATTGTCTAGATGCAGCAAATCCAAGTCCATTTAATACCTTTTCAAATTGATTTTGGATCTTACACATAGGCACACCAAAGTCTGAGCAATACTCAAAGTGCATTGTCTGTTTCTGATTAAAACTCGACAAGAAATAATGATTTCAAACAATTTTATCTGTTAATTTTCTATCTTTTTCACTTGAACACGTGAATTGGCAACAAATTTTCAAAAATATCACATAACAGGAAGTTAATGAGCAACAAAGGCATCAAATATGTGAAAACATCCATTATCTATTTAGGAAGAATATACTATTCAATTGTTTCTTTTTCCTTTTCGTTTTTTCAAATTACAGAAATTGTGCTCTCCTTGATCCCTCAGCCGACTGCAATTAATGATTCAAGTTTTATTCATGTAACTAATGAAATTCTTGTAATAGTGTTGCCTTTTCTTTCAGTAGTAATATAGTATTTATCCTATTCTTTGCTAACTAGAAAATGTAAACCCCTTTTAGATTCGTGAAGGATTGCATTACAACCCTGATTTCCCTGGTGGAGCTATTGCCATGCCTAAAATGCTTAACAATGGTGTTGTCAAATATGAAGATGGTACACCCACACAGAAGCTCAGGTATATTCACCGGCTAGTTTCTGTTTAAATACTAGCATATACTCATTTTTGTCCTGCTACTCATACACATACTAAGGCTCACCATTCCGCGCAAAAATTCCAAATAAAAAAAAACTAAAAAAGAAAAAAATAAAGGGTTAATCACACCATCACTAAGCAAACATACGCAAACTTACTACAACATATTCACAAAATCACACTTTTCAACTCATAAACTTGCGTGCCTCACACGTAAGGAGAAATTGGGCATTAAGATACTTAAGGCAAAAAAATTTCAACAAAGCTAACACTACAGTGCCTGAAACAACCCAAATAAGTGAAGTATGAAACAAGAAAAGGGGATAAAAACACCCATAGAAATCAAACATGATTTCTTTGTTTCTTCTAAATATTCATTAATCATCTTAATAAATCTGCAATACAAAGTCAAAATCCCATAAACACTAAAGATTTTTAAGGAAAAAAAGCTTAGTAAAAGGATACTTACCATTACTCCTTCAAATATATTGAAATCCTTCCTCACGATCTTCAAATGTTTGCATATGTATGTATATATATATAGGGCTAATTGCAATTTACACCCTATAAAATATGAAATGAGAAAAAAACCCTCTTACGAAAAATAAAAGAGCAAATAACCTCCTTGTGTTACAAAAAAAAAAGATGCGAAAAGAACCCTTGTGTCGCTCACATGCTATCTATGCATTTTTTATGGGATTCTTGTCAAGAAAAAGACATTTAAGACCTCCACATATGAACAATCAAATCATCTTTATTAAATAAAATCAATGAAATAGATTCAATATGTCATATCATGATCGAGATAAGAGCCTCTGTGAGATTTGTATACGCTATACATATATATATATATATAGAGAGAGAGAGAGATCTATTTGTTTGTATTATTTTTTATTAGAAAAATAACATTTTATAAATATAATAAAAATATTTAATTAGACGTGTGTATTAGCACGTGGCAGAGAAATTATACTCATACGGATAGATGAAAAATCATATTTGGGTGGTGTTTTGAGGAAATTAATTAATATAACCGTGGTGATGATTTTCTAGAGTTGATCGGTGGCGACAGAGTTGGCGGCAAAACATATGGACAACATGGTGGATCTTGACAGAGTTTAAAGAAGTTGGATCGGTTTAGGCATATGATGACAGTGATATTGTGTCAATAATATTGTGTTAGCCTGAGAGAGAATTGGAGGTGCCATTATACAAGAAGGTTAATTAAAAAGAATAAAAGAAAATAAAACACACACACACACACAAAGGAAGAGGAAAGAAATATGAAAAACAGGAAAAAAGAAAATTCTGATAACATATAAATGGGCAAGGGTGTTTATTGAAATTAATAATAAAATTAACAAAATTCATAACAACACAATTTACGGGACGGTGTGTGTGATATGTTAGAATACAAGGAGGCTATTCAAAAAATATGTTCATTGTTATGTTAAATTGGAATTTGTTCTCTTGAAATATATTTTTTTAACACTACACCCATGTGGAATTCCAAAAAAAATATAATGTAATAAAGCTCTTAAGACATGTTTGACTATTTAAAATTTTTCAAAATTTAAGTTATTATTTTAGAAGCTATTCTTAAATCACAAAACTTTCATAATTAATTTTTTCATTACACTCCCATGGGCCATGGCCCGAGCAACATTACATTTGTCCCGAATTATAAAAACTTAAATTAAGGATTTAAAAGAATCAAAATGGGATAATTTTATTATTATTATTCAAATAGAGATTAATTTGCACTGTACAACTTGTTACTAAATTAATAAATTGTACAATCAAAATAGAAAAAGGTAAACTTATCTTCTTTGGACAGTTTTACCCATCACGTTTGTAGTATTTTGGTTTGAAAATAAGTAAGGATGCAATCGGTCATAGTTGTATCGATTTTAGGGTGCACTGTGCTATTTTTCTTATTTAAGGGTACAAAGTGCTCCTTTTGCTTATTTTTAGGGTGCAAAGTGCTCCTTTTGCTTATTTTTAGGATGCAAAGTGCAAATTACCTTAGATTTATAGGCATTTATCTCAGCAAAACTTTATTGATTATTAAGAAAGAAAGAGATGATATTAGCACTCCAAATTTTTATATTGGTACTCCACTTCAATTTTTAACTATAGACATTTAACCAAAATACCCTCTTATCACTTATGCATCACTTAATTTGTTTTGTTGAATAAAATTACCCTAAATTGCCATCCATTCACCTTACTTTCAGTTTGGTGAAATAGAGACACAACCTAGAGCACAAAGCCAAATTCTCTTCTCGACTTCTCAATAGCTATTAACAAGAGCCAAAAAAAAAATCCAAAATTTAGAAAAAAGTTAGACGTACTTTATTTCTTTATGTAAAGATTGCTTATTGTTGTTGTTGTTATTTTGGAGGATTAGATATGAACTAGATAATTTGGTTGAAACTCTATTAGGAGATTAAGTGTTTAAGAAGTACTTAAACTCAATTTTTATGCATCTAATAGAAACATATACTATCTTTTTTTTATTATTATTGTACTATCTTTTGAATTATACTATATTTTGCTTTCGTATTCAATAATTTGTATATTTAATTTATTGAGTTTTATGTCAAGAGGATTTATTTTTTAAGAATATTTTCATATGTTTCACCATGAATAGATGAATACAAAAGGAAAAGAAAGATGCATATTAGAATGATGGTATATTTGTCATTCAAAAATAATACAAATAATATTTTATGAAGTAGTGGGTATTTTAGCCAATCTTTTTTTAATAAAACAATGGGAGTAGAAGTCCAATATAAAAATTTGGATTATCAATATCATCTCCCTTAAAAAAAATAAGACTGGCAAAACTCATCATATTTAGCTTCTCTTCTAATCGTAGACAGGTGCAATGGAATTGCAAAAGGCAATCTCTAATGCACCAAATAATGAACAAAGGAAAATAACAATTCCTATATTTAATTTATCTTATGAAACACTATGAGAAAACTTAAACCAATTAAAAGGGACCTACGGATTTTATAAATTTATCTTCTTAGTTTTTTTATATAAATAAAAAAAGTTAAGAATTTAGTGTATTAGGTGTTTTAATATTCGTATTTCATTAGGAGACCTATTTTGTAGATAAACGTAATACTAAATTTCTTAGTTACCATTAAAATGAATAATACTTGGTGGATAATTTAGTCCAATCATCAAAATTTCCAAGAAACTATAATGCTATTCACACTTTTATAGTAGTACGTATTTAGTATAGATACAAAATAGATACAGATATAGATATTCTCTACTTGGTATTTATTTAAGCCTCTCGTATATTCTAACGATTCCACGCCTAACATAGCTTCCTTGAAGGTCCTCAGATCATTATCCAATTGCCCAACTTCAGAAATGGTGTATTCGAAGATGGTCGATCTTGAACTTCTGCTAGTTGTGGGTTCGATCTCAAATTTTGAAGTTATATGACTGTGGTTCAAGTTTGGCTATGTTTCCTTTTAAAATTATTTTGCATTAACCTGTAGTATAGCATTGGGGTCTAAATATAATTAACCTTGCATAAGATACTTTATATATAATACATGTACTATATTTATTTATTTATTTTATTGTAGGGTTTCTAGTGCCATTAAATTTTACATGTTTCCTGGTACATTAAGTTGAATATGGATAAATTACTCCATGCAACAAGAAATTGAACAACGTAGAAACTTCAATCATATGGAGCTAATTGTAGATTATTCTAGCTAATTAATAAAGGCATGATTCTCCTCTCAAAACAAAAAAAAAAAAAATCATATGGAGCTTTTTCTTTGTTCAAATTTATCACATGCTTTACATTAATTGGGCATTAAAGAAAACATCGAAGGGAAGACTTTTCTAATGAGTGTGAAGATCAGTCATACTTGGTCAACTTAATTGAACAAAACCTCCTACTTGCAGTGTAAACCCACAAACCCTTATTAATCAGTCTAACCTAATACCTAACTGTAAGGGCACTTGTAACCCACAAGGGGCTTGTTATACTATTTTATTATAACTAGTACAGTGTAAACACTGATTGACTTGATATTGCTGGCTATTAATTTTTCATTCAATTAAAAATTGATAAGTGTAAATTAAAATACTAAATATTAAATATTAATTAAATTTTTTATTTTATAATTTGAAATTTCTTAAATTTAGTTTCAATATAAAATACTTGATTTTAATTAATATTTTAATATTTATTTCATTGGTGAATGAGAAGCTACCAAGTGTTAATATGAGGTGTTTCGGTCAATTAAATCAAATCTTACTGCCTAAAAGTCCAAGACCAATTAAATGGAGGCAAACAAAGCATTTGGACACATGAGCCAATCAAACAATGACACATAAATAATATTTTCTCTTTAAAATAAATTCATATTAAAGAGATAAATATCAAAAAAATCTGTAACAATCTAGAAGATCCTACATAAACACCTATAAAAAGGGGTCATCTAGGGTTAAAGAAACATCAAGAAGTCTTCGAAAGCCAGAGAAGTTAAGGAGATTCTGAAATTCTTTCAGGCTAAGCTCAAGAAGATTCGTGAAGATCAAAGAGAAATTCCTACTGTTCTTCGTGAAAGTCTGTAATCAAGGTGTTAAACCAACAAATCGCCGTCTTTCCCTAGATTAAGTTTAAATCAAGTTTATAGTATTCATGATGTTGTTTGTGGTGCTCATCGAAATTCCTGGTGTTTGAACAGTAATCAAGCTACAAAGCCTACGAATTGCGTTATTCAAGGTCAAAATCCATTCGAAGAAAAGAATTAAGGGATTAATCTTCTAGGAAATTATTTTTCACTAAATTATATTATTTTTTCTTAAATTCAAATATTTGTCATATTTTTCTTGTCTTGTAATTTATATTTGCAGACTCGAATTTTTATGTAAACAAATTTCTGGCTCGTCTGGTGGGACCAAACCTACCTCTTTTTTCTTTTCTTCTAACAAACACGTCAAATCACTTTTTCAACAAGTTCAATGGCTCACAAGAAGAATAACCCCGCTTTGGCAAAAAGCATACCTCCAACAAATCTACTGAGGATGCATTCAATTAGTCATCTACCTAGGCCAAGGTCTCTGAATCCGACTTCTATTATGGTTCCAATCCTTTAAGCTTAACTGCCACGAAATTACTTTATTTTGATGAAGCTACAACATTTGATGAACAGTTTGACCATATGGCCCGGGCGATAGCGGATCTTCAAAAGGTTGTAGAAGACAAGGACTTCCAAATCGCTCAACTTATGGACAAGTTGGAGCATTCGAATGTTGGAGAGTCAAGCCATAACACATGCCTTCTCAAGTTCAAGCCACAAATTAATGACAAACTCATAAGGTAACACGAAAGTGTGAGCACATGCCAAGGCCTAAGCAATTCACTACCTCCATGGCCACACTATCTATACAACAACTATAGGATATGATTGCCAATAACATAAAAGCTCAATATGATGTCCCAACATAGAACTATTCGACATACTCAAAGCCCTACGCCAAGCACATTGATTAACTAAGGATGCCAGTAGGCTATCAACCTCCAAAGTTTCAGCAATTCAATGAAATAGCACCTAAAAGCAGCATCTTGCTCATTTCGTAGAAAGATGCAACAATATGGAACCGATGGCGATTACCTGGTAAAACAGTTCGTGTGTTCGCTTAAAGAAAATACTTTTGACTAGTATGTCGACCTAGAGCCTGAGTCTATCAGTAGTTATGATCAAATGGAGGGGGATTTTCTAAACCGCATCTATAGCATATGCCGCACTATAAGCATGATCGAGCTTACCAATGCAAGACAATAGAAGGATGAGCCAGTCATGGACTACATCAATCGATGGCATGGGCTAAGCCTAAATTACAAGAATAAGATCTTAGAGATTTCTATAGTATATATGTGCATATAAGGAATGCACTGAGTGCTTCTATACAGTCTTCAAGGAATCAAGCCTCGCAACTTCGAGGAGATGGCTATTCACGCCCATAACATGGAGCTCAATATTGATAATCATAGAGCCAACTTCAATGCGAGAGGCCAGTGGAAGGAAAAAAGAAATATAAAGAAAAACGACGACTACAGTGAGTCATCCACCAAAGAGTCCATGCATGTTAAGGCAACTCATGCCAAAATTCATGCCGACAATAAGAAAGGTACCGAAAAGGTCAAGGGCTAGCATATTACATATAACTAGCGTCATCTTACACTGAAAGAAATGCAGGAAAATGAGTGCCCATTCTTAGATTCCGATGTCTTCCACATATTTGATGAGTTGATGGCAAGAAAGCTGATTTAGCTATCAGAGCTAAAGCACCCCCAAAGAAAGCAAGAGAGTGAATGACCCAAGGTAACGCAAATATCACCGACTTATTAGTCACCCTATAGAAAAATTCCTTGTCATTACGGACAAAATCATGGCACTAGCAAAGGACAGAAAAATAATCCTTGATAGTGAAGACACTGCAGGCGCAAATACTACTAGTGTCGCAGCTTTTGCAAGTGCAAAGGTTATCCCCGAAGTCAAAGAAAAGAGTTGTTTTGCCGACAACTCTGATGCGGGTATCGACAAAAACTCAATTTAGGACCACCAACCCAAGTTTGGTTGAAAACATATCTACCTGCGGAAACACCGAGTCAGTGACGGGTCTCCTACTGAGATTGATCATAGTGGCAAGTGGATTCTGGCACCAAAGGAGACAAAAGCAACGCATCAAGCAAATTCATCCGACATGATCAAGAAAGCTAATTTCAGTCATGCACAAACACCATGAGTTAGTGAAAAGCTCAAAAACTCGACATGCTGGATTAAAGAAATCATTAAGTAGTTGCAAGTGGGACCCTCTGACTTTAGTTGACTTCTTCACTAGAAGAGGTTTTCAGCCAAAAATTGAAACAATTCATGCTACATATGATGAAGTAGGTTGCCAAAATTTCGCCATTGATATGCTTAGAGCTAATGAAATGGAAGTCACTGTCAAATCTTATTATGCAAATATTGTAGAGAAGCCATGGATAAGGTCTCATAATGAAGTTATGAATGAGTTCAGAAAGCTGAACGAATGTAGTTTTGTACATCTAACAAGCTTCAAGTGGAAGTCAATTCTCATCCCAACTATCATAGCAAATGGAATAGTGAGATGAAGTTTTATCTTCCAAAGGCTTCATAAGGATCATGGAGTGGTTGTGCAACCCCATGAAGATGTTGGGGGCAAGTGAACTTTATATGCAAACTGCAAATGCTCCTTTATACGAGCATAAACTGTCTTATGAAAAACAAAATCAAAGTTTGTAAAATGTACTGCTTAACATGAGTATAAACTGTTAAAGTCAAATTCAAGTGTACTCCTTAACAACAGTATAAACTGTTAAAATATCTACAAATTCAAAAAAGATTGCTCTTGATGGATGAGCCTAAACTGCATCTTACGCCTGGCTCGCATGAGTATAAGTTGCGTATGACACAAAAAAATAGATAAAGAAAAGATAAAAAGTTTTGTTGAACTATGCAATGACTTTATCCCCTTTGGGGTACGTATGCAGCTTGGGCTTTTATCCAAGTTCAATCATATCTTTCAAGTATGAATTGTTGGTCTTTGATGCTACCTCAATTCTTATGGCCATGAAGTGCTAAATTCGTCAAGTGATGTTATTAATGATTTTGCCAATTATGGAAATTGTTGTGCAATAGCATAATGATGTTCCAAGCAAAGTACGTGGATAAGAATGTATAAAAAGAAAACTTTTATATTGCACATCCAGTGAGAATTTTACATTAAAGAGAAAAGTAATGGAAACACTGAAAAAAGAAGGAGATACTAAAAGTAGGAGAAAAAGCTATCTGGATAAGCCTTCCTCCGAATTCCACAAACTTGAAAAAGGATAATTTCCAGGCATTTCAACAAGTGTTCTTTCAAGTCATACAAGCCTCAAGCTGCAGCCAACAAGCTTTTGAACCAACTGCACAGTCAAATCCGAAAATTGCTAAGATGTAATCTCCAAGTATCTAGCTGCAGTCAACAAGCTTATGTGCTGACTATATAGTCGAATTCACAAATATCCAAGAAGCAATCACCAAGCCTTCAAGCCAATTGCGAGTCAAATCTCTAAATCTCCAAAATGCAGTCACCAAGCCTTCAAGTCGATTTTATTCTTAATGCTGCAAATCTTCACGACGTGATCACCAAGCTTTTGAGCCTATTGCGTTCCAAGTTCTATAAACCTACATGATGTGGTCACCGAGTCTTTGAGCTTGCTAGAACACTAAATCTCAAAGGCACAATCTTTAAGCCTTCAACAGACAACACAAGTACTTGCAACCTCATTGTAGAAATTGAGGCATGACTCATTATTGGATAATCTCCTCTATGGTGGAAATGGTCTCTTTACTTCCTTTAAGGATGTCACACATCTTATTAAGACAACTTGTCTTTTTATGTGTCTTGCCTTCGTATTTGCTTTTTTCATTTCTAAGCACCAAAACTACAGTGTGATGAAGTGCTCGCCTAGACAGGGTGACAAGTCTAGTTATTTGACCCCTCGCCATGATACTCATGATTTTGAAGGTACCAAACATACTTAGTCGAAATCAACAAATGAAAAATTGAACGCGCAGAGCCAATAAGTGTGTTGCGCTGCCAAGAATGACTCCTCTTTCAAACCCCCCTCGATGCCAAGTTTGGAAAACAAGTCTTCCTCCCGATGGACCACCCCTCATGAATACCAAAATTGCCTAGATAATCATGAGTTGACTTTAGATGGGCAGACTTCTTCTTTTTTTTTTTTTGTGGTGTTGGTTAGCAATACTTCATGCCTATGTTGTACAATCCACCCCTTCACTGGTTAATTCTTCTCTATTCGTAGTGGCAGTTGGTAATGCTTCACGTCTTCACTAGACGAAGAGCTCACCTATTCACCAGTTGACACTTGAGAAAGTTAATCTCTATTGGTACTTCGTTGCAAATTAGAAGCCACCCTGTCATGAAGATACTTGTCATAGAAAGGCCCTCCAATTTGTGTCTCCAATAGGCTGTTAGTAAGTGGACACTATACCTCACTAAATGCCTTGCACTATTCGGATGAGGTTATGGATAGATGGCAAAGCATGCATCACGTCATATGTTTGTGTTGGATCAACTTATGTTTGCACTAACTGAGGATGTTTAGGCAAGCAATTTGTAAATTTATCCATATGTTGATTGGAACCCCTTTACCATAAGTTGATAAAGAGTACACAAAGCAAGCTTTGAGACCAACAAATTGTGTATTCTCTACCAAGCACTTCATCGAGCTGAAAGCATGCATGAACTGGAGAAAAAAGAATTGTAGCAGATTAGAAGTATCAATGTTCCTTAACAAAAATCCCAATCAATATTTTTTACAACATATGCTCTACTACTCACATTGCAGACTTAATGCTTAATTAAGGTCCTTTTATAGACACTCCTCAAATCGTTGAGTTTGAATCAAACTGGGAATAGAGTTTTATATGCAATTGCTTAAAGCAACACCTTTCTAAGAATTTGAGTTCAATCTCCATTGAATTGTCAAGAGGAACTTGAAGGCGTATTGAATTCCGAGCAATGAGAAATCCTCTTCTTAATAGAGTTTGAGTTGAGTAAGAACGACCAGTAAATGCTGGACTCTAAGAAATAGTCTGATGTGTCCAAGGGACATGGGTGGAATCAAGTCCTATATGCATTGCTAAAGATAAATCCAAATCCATTGGCATAATTACAAATGGCAAAATGCTAGCTACAATCTTCATTTTGGGATGCTCCTAGCTTAAAGTTTGAGAACAATTGAAAACTTTTGACAATTTTGACAAAAAGTCCATGGCTATTTCTTGAACCTGCAAGATTACTTATTTTGTTGTTATTCTTGTTTTAAAAAATCAAAAAAACAAAGGGAAGAAAAAGAATAATAATACTACAGAAAAATTAAGTACTTCAAGTCTCGCCTCTCTTATGCATGTTCGGCACGTTCGTTGAGCCTTAAAGTAGGGGCATTTGTTGGCGATTAAATTTTTGCCCAATTAAAAATTGACAAGTGCAAATTAAAATATTAAATATTAATTAAATTTTTTATTTTATGTTTTAGAATTTTATAAATTTTATTACAATATTAAATAGTTGATTTTAATTGATATTTTAATACTTATTTCACTAGAAATGAGAAGCCACCAAGTGTCAATATGAGGTGTTTCAATCAATCAAAACAAGTTGTGCAGCATAAAAGTCCAAGACCAATCAAATGGTGACAAACGTAGCATTTGGGCATGTAATAACCCGGTACTTCTAGGTGTGTCAAAAGTTAATTATATGATTAAATTATTTAGTGTTTTATATGATTATTAGTTTATATGTGAACTATGTGATTAAATTAATGTTTTATTATCTTATATGTGAAATGTGTGATAACTATTATGTTTGCATACCAACCATTGGATTTGACGTATATGCATATAAATCAATATATACATATATAATTCTATACATAAATTTTTCAAAGTTATAATAATAGGTATTATTTGTAATGAAGTCAAACATATAGTATTTTTATATGTTAAAGTATATGTAAATATAAATATGTATGTTTTCGAAATTATATGTATATCCTAGGTCATTTTGTATTTTAGATGACGTAGATATATATATATATATATATATATATACGCACTAATTTATGCTTAAGTATGTATTATTTAAATGTTATATGATTAATTTCTATTGCAATAAATACCTTGCAATATATACCTATTTTTATTTACAAAACCCATAATTATTGGAATTATTTTCTACTTCATTTAGTAATTATAAAATGCATAAAATTCAAACACACACACACATACATACATATATATATATATATATGCATATACATGAATTTATATAGTTATATAAATAAGGGTTAGATTATTTTTCTTCATATTGCCATTTTCACTAAAATGTGTCATTTCACACTATAATAATTATTTTGAAAATTATTTTTAAATACTAGGTCATAAGACTATGATTCATATATATATAAATATCTTACACTTTATATGTATATATTTTAAAGAAAATTCATATACATAAATGTATAAGATTATATTTTCATTTCTTTAGGCATTTTTCATCATAAATATTGGAAAAATTATATTTTGTGTAAAAATATCTTAAAAATATAAAAAGAGGAGGGGGTGAACGAAATTTTATGTATACATATGTATAATATAAATATATGGTGTATATTATTACTTGCTCCCCAATTCTCCTTGCATTAAATGAATATTCACACATGTAAGAATTCTTCTAGATATGTTTATACATGTAAGGCTTAGATTAAACTAGATTATGAAGTGTGCATTTAGACTCACACTTAAGCTATAATTAGGTATTGAGTTGGGCATTGAGTTGGAAGATTTCATTTATTATAACTCTTAGTTGTAACCTTAGGTGGAAAGATAACAATAATTAGAAAATGACTTAATTATTTAATAATCTTATTTCTTAAGCACAACTACTATAAATATGGGATACATTGGAGATTTGTCACTTCATTTTCATCACATAACACACACAAACACATCCACACACACAAAATCTCGCCTAAAACACCCCACTCACACTTACCTTACCCTAAACACACAAAACACTTCATATTCATAGTAAATCTTCTACCCACATATATATATACATAAACCCTTCATTTTACATACTTATAACCCCATAAATCCCTCTCAAAAAAAGGTAGAAGAATATTTAATTAAGGTAGGGACCTTACTTAATTTCATAAGTAAAGGTTCTACTTTAAGTTATAGATATTATACCTTATAGAAGTGAATGCTTCATATTTAATACAAGGTAGTGATTTCTCTTAATACATGAGCTAGTTTTCTTATAGTGTTAACATATTATTCTCCTATTAGGGCATGGGATGTAACCACAAGTTGGTTACTATCTTAGTCCGAAAGGATTTCACGACAATTTAGCTAAATGCATGTTGTGTGTTCATGAACAATTGTGCTGGAAATTTGGGCGTTTCTGCTCGATTTATGTGCTGGAAAATTAGGATTTATGCTTGTCTAGGGTTTATATATGTGTTTATGGTTTTATTCATGTGTTAGAAGTTACAAATTCAGTGTTTAAAACTGAAAATTGGAGTTGTTTTCAAAGCTGGAAATTCTGCCCTCAAAACTGGAATTACTGTTCCAGCAGCTGAAAATCTTATTTTTCAAGGCTGGAATTTCGAATTTTACAAACTGAAAATTTATTTTTGAAAGGCTGGAAATTCCAGTGTGTAATTTTAGTATGTTTTAAGCTGAAATTCGAGTATTTCGCAAACTGAAAATTCTGTTCGCAACCTGAAACGTGCAAGCTGAAAATTATGTTCTATGCTGAAATTTTGTGCAATGTGCTGAAAATCAGTGTGTATTGTGCTGGAAATTGTACTGATTATACTGGAAATTGTGTTTATATGGGCCCAAAAAGTGATAGGGGTGGATGGGGCAGAGTTCGGCCGGGCGGCAACGGGCTTGCCGGTCTTAAACGTTCTCGCCATCCATCGTTGCCTAATCCCACCTTACATGGACGGAGTGTTCCATGTACTGAAGTGGGTCGTAGGAAATTCGGCATATGCCCGGGATATGGCCACTGGAGTGTTTGGTTGGGTGGGAGTATTGGTTGGAATTGAATTACGGCACGGCGAGATAAGGTAGCCGCCCGTCGAGGTGGAAAACGGTAGAAAAGTGTGCAATTTATGATTCTTATGAATCTGAAATTTTATATGGTTTATATTGATGCAAGTATGTGAACATATGCATGCCCAAGTCACACACGCGCACCTTATGTGTTAAGTGAAATTGCTACTCAACGTGATTGTTGACGTTGTTAATATTTAATGTTTTAGCCCGACATGAGAACGAAGGTATCAAGGAGGAGGATAGCGAGGGATGATTTGAAGCCTTTGGCTAGGAGAAGTCATAGACGAGTCTTTGTAATTGTATCATATATTTAGGACTCTTATTATGTACTTGGTCTTTTGCTATGTAATAAAAGACTTTTAGGGAAAAAAAAATTACTTTCTATAATAAAAGTATTTATAGCATATTCCCATAACTAGTCAATGGTTTCGGGTCATCACAGGGCATGTGAGCCAATTAAATAATAACACGCAAATAATATTTTTTTCTCTTTAAAATGAATTCATATTAAAGAAATAAATATCAAAGAAGTCTGTAGCAATCTAGAAGACCCCACACAAATGCCTATAAAAGTGGGTCATTTGGGGCTGAAAAAATCAAGAAGTCTTAAAAAACTAGAGAAGTTAAGGAGAACCCAAAATTCTCTCAAGTCAAGCTGAAGAAGTTCTTGAAGATCCAGGCAAAATTCCTAGCGTTCTTCACAAAAGTCATTTAATCAAGATGTTCAATCCGTGATCAAGGAGTTAGCCCCGCGTATCGACGTTTTTCCCATATTTAATCCATGATGATTAAGGCCCCTTTCAAGGCTTTTTCCGCGAAAGTCATCCAAATAAGGCATTTGATCTGCAATCAAAGTGTCAAACCCGCAAATCAACGTCCATAGTGTTCACGATGTTCTTCATGGCATTCACCGAAATTCCTAGCATTTGATTCCTAATCAAGCTACAAAGCCTACAAATTGAGTTATTCAAGGTCAAAACCCATTTGGAGAAAAAAAATCAGGGGATTTGTCTTCTAGGAGATTATTTTCCACTAAATTATATTCTTTTTCCTTACATTCAAATATTTGTCATATAATTTTCTTATCTTGTAAATTTTATTTGCAAACTCGAAAATTTTGTGTGAACAGATATAATTCATTTGCCCAATTGGAAATCTAGGGATTAAAAAGCAGACCCCTAAAGGTCTGATTCAGTAGTCAAAACTATCCAATTTAGAATATATATATATATATATATATATGTGTGTGTGTGTGTGTGTGTGTGTGTGTATTTTTTCAATTGAAAATTCTTCTCTGTCCCTGCATTTTCAGCCAATTACGTTACATTCCTCAACCTATTTTCACTCAAGAAAAAATAAAAGAGGAAAGAAAAAACTCTTTTTCACCAAATTTTGACATAATAATGCTACTAAAACATCAAGGGTAGAACTGTAGCAAGAAATCTACTTATAGTGGCCAAGGCACCACTAATGGTTAAGTAGAACTAGTAATAGTGGTACACACAATGTGTGGGTATAGTGGAAATATAATTAGATTTAATGACTTACTAGTTTTTTTTTATAGTACCTATACTATCAAAATATTTGCCATTATTTTTAATAGATTTATAAAATTAGTAATAAGTAAAAGAGAAAATAATTTAAAATTAAGAAAATTAAGAAAATAAGTATAAAAAAAAATTAAAAATGATACGAAAGAATATTCAGAGATAAAAGAGTAGAGAGAGGAGAGGGGGAGAGAAAAAAGGGAAAGAAATTTAAAAAAAAATGTGTAAGATGAGAGAGGAGAGAGAAAGTAAACACATAGTATAGATAGTGAAAATCGGATGGTTGTGGGGGAAGAGAGAGAGAGAGAGAGAGACTATCTTGGTATCCTAAGAACATAGACCTACAAACAAATGTTGGTGGATTTTGCAAGTAGAAAAACATGAGTTGAGAAAACAACATTGCGTAAGATTATCAGGGGAAAATAGAAAAAGAGAACAAATAGTATGATAACAAAGAAAAAGAAGAAGAAATCTGAACAATAAAAGAGGTAAGATAAAAGACACAAAGAAGAATAGGGTAAATTTAGCAACAAACTTTTAGGATATTTTGTATTTGGTACCCAACTTTTGTGAATGTGCAGCTGTAAGTTTTTTGAAAATTTTTATTGGATTAAATTATCCCTTAAGTATTATTGATTTTATTGGGAATTAAGAAATTTAATATTAGTTCCTTCCCCTAGAAAATAGATTACCTAATGGAACACAAAAACTAAAGAACTTAATACATTGAAAACTCCAAATAAATTCTGAATGATTGTTCAATTTAACTAAAAGGTAAAATTACACTTTTGGTTCTATAACTCTAGCTTTGTAACACATTTGATCCAGTAGCCTTTTGCTTGACAAATATGGCCTTGTAATTTAATATGCCCTTACACATTTGGCTTTTTTTTTTCACACATTTGGTATTGAGCTCACGCATTTGGTCATGGGATTTCAAATGTGGTCCCTTTTTTCACACATTTGGTCCTGCACTCATTTTTTGTCAAAAATAAAATTATTCCGGTTGATGAATGTTTAACCTTGAGATTAATTTTTGTGCTATTTACTATTATCTATCCTCTTTTTCTTTTCTTTCTCCAATATTTATGTATAATGTTTGTCTGACCTTCTATTTTCCATTTATCTTTCTTAATTGTATAATTTATTTTAATGGTAATTTTCCTTTTAAATATGTGGGGATGTAGCTCAGATGGCAGAACGCTAGCTTAGCATGTGAGAGGTATGGGGATCAATACCTCGCATCGCCATTATCTTAGACCTTTGTCAGTCCATAACAAAGAGTGTGAATTTATTAACTTGATCTTAAGATGATCTCACCTTATATTTTCTATTTATCTTTTTTAATTGTATAACTTAATTTAAATGTAATTTTCTTTTTAAATATGTGAGGATGAGCTCAGATGGTAGAGCACTCGCTTAGCATGCGAGAGATACGAGGACCGATACCCTACATCTCCATCATCTTAATCGATACCCTACATCTCCATCATCTTAAAACCTTCTACATAAATAATAGTGTCAATGTATAAAATTAACCTTTAGATCAATTTTTGTGCTATTTACTATTCTCTATCATCTTTCCTCTTTTCTATTAAAAAAAATCACGTGCAAATCGTGGATTACTAGCCTGAAAATTTTGATTTTGGACGAAAAATAAGTGAAGGGCCAAATGTGTGAAAAAAGGACTAAATTCGAGATTCTAAGATCAAATATGTGAAAAAAAGGACTGCATTTGAGATCCTAAGAACAAATGGGTGAGGCCATGACCAAATGTGTGAAATAAAGAACCAAATGTCTAAGGACATATTAAATTACAAGAGCACATTTGTCTGCAAAAAGCTACAGAACCAAATATGTTAGAAAGTCAAAGTTACAAGACCAAAAGTGTAGTTTTACCTATTGTTTTCCAAAGACTAAATAACAATGTTGTGCAAGGTATTTTGAGATGAGCTCACTTGCACACCAGACACATCATATGCAAGTGAGCTAGCACATCAATAATTTTTCAAGGAAATACTACCATTAAGAAATGAAAAAGGAACCAAATTAAATAAACAGCGAGACTAGGGACATTCCAAAGTGCAGAAGGAACAAAATTTGGTGATTTATTACTTTTGAGAGAGAATTGGTCAAATAACGAAAAAATGTCTCAAATAAGTCATTTTGTGTGCAAAAAATATGTACTTCTCAAATTTGTTTATTTAGAAATTAATTGATTTTACTTTAGTACTTGGTGACACTTAGTGGATGAGTAAGGAACCAATTATTCACAACAGAGTCAAAAATTAGGATTGATTAAGGTGTTTAGCTTCAACTGACAGCACATTGCGGCTCTTACTACCACTTAACTGAACAGAAGCTTTGAATTTTGAAAGGATTTGATGAAATAGCCTTCAAAGTTTCAAAAAATCAGTAGTATCCAGAATATAGGACAACAAAATGTAGATTATTCAGATACGAGTTATTAAACTAATAAGAGCTTAACAAGTATATTTAAATAGCTAAACCATAATCTTAATTGAAATAGGATAGGACATAATAAACTTGGCCCGAAGTAACATATTGGGCTAAAAGACATTTATGGAAAATATTAAAACTAAATAAAATTACATAAGATTAAATTATTTTTTCATGGACTTTTGTTGGTTCATAAAGTCCTAAAATTAGTCAGTTTCTTATCCTACATCACAAGTCTATGTGGTGACATTCCTATAGGTGTTTTGAATGCTATTTATAAGCCCGCAAAGCACCATCAAATTTAAGTTACCAATCCTCTCTAGAGGTTTTTAACAAAATTCTTTTTAATTTCCTATTAGCAAAACCTCTAATTGACCACTTGTTTGTATGTGATAAGGTGCTCCTACTTTACGGTTGACCCATACTTCCTAAGGAGTGCTTTGAACTAAGCGTCCTAAAATTATTTTTCACCATCGTTAATAATCACTCTAGGTGTCCCAAAATGTGTAAAAATAATTTTCTCATAAAGTCATAAGAGCACTTTGGCATCATTTGTTCTAGTTTAAGTAGCTTTCACCCATTTAGCGACGTAGTCAACTGCCAAAAGAATAAACTCGTTCGAATATGATTGAGGGTAAGAACCCATGAAGCCAATAACCAACCATAAAAATTTTCATATACAACTATATTATTCAAAAACATTTCATCTCGCTTAGATATGTTGTCGGTCCTTTAACATTTATTGTCGGTCCTTTTGCATTTCACATACAACTATATTATTCAAAAACAATTCAATGTTATATGAACAAGCATCCTTAAAAGGAGTAGGCCATAAAAACCCGAATTAGCACTTGTGTAGTTTGTACCAAAATGACCCCCTTGCCACTCTATTATGACATTGTTGTAGTATGCTCTGAAATGCCTTTTTTGGTACACATTGCCAAATAACCTAGTGTGCGTATATTTTGAAAAAATAAGAATCTTCCCAAAAATAGTGTTTAACCACAAAGAATGATTTCTTTATTTTTTTGTTGATAAAAAAATGGCGGGGGTACCAATTTTCCTTATTAAAAAAAAAGAAAAGTAGCAATGTAAGCGTAATATACCTTAAATTTATATTAAAGTAAATCAGTGCAATTGATGAATAATTGACAAAAGGATGTCCAAGTTATGTTTTGAGAATTTGAGGACCCGTTTAAAAGGAATGGAAGAGTTTATTGCCCAAATAATAAAGATAAGGGGTTATTTCATAAGGAATGAAATTTAAAGGGTTGGATCAAAGGAAATTAGGCTTAATTTGAGAACAATGTTAATATTAGGGTGGTTCATAGTTAGGGGGTCATTTTGTAATTTTGGAAAAAATGATAGGTAGAATTGTAATATTCCTTCCCTTTCTTTTCAATCCCGTCACTCACACACACTACATACACTAAAACTTAATTTGACCATAACTTCTTCGTTTCTTGTCCAAATTGCGCAAATGAGTATAGTATCTTGAGTAGCTTGGCAAGAGGGATCTATTAAAAGCTATCAATTTTACATGTCGAAAAAAGAACAAAAATGGCAACAACACATGGTGGTGGTAGGTGTGGTGGTTTCTGCCCATGCTGGCAGTGGTTCCAAAAGGGCTTTTAATGGGTTTTTTCGTGGGGATTCTAGTTCTCGAATCAATTTGGCAGTTTAAGTGGTGGAGGAGGTCGACTTGGGATGAGATGTGGCAGCAGCAAAAATTAGGGTTTTGAGATGTTTCTCTCAAATTATATCCAAACAGCTTGAGATTTTGTAAAAGTGATTGAGGTATTTTGTTCCTCAAAGTGAGGCGCATCTAGTGACGATGGCAAAAAAATTTCCAATGCCAGCCACCGGAGGTGATACTTAGTGGTGAGTGGTGGCCATTTATTGAAGGATATTAAGTTTTAAGTTAGGTCTTGACCTTGGGCCAATTTCGGTATAACCTTGCACTATTGAGCTTGATTTAATTTACTTGAAATTTATTGATTTGAGCTTAACAATATGGGTTTAATTTGGGTTGTGCTTAACTTATTAACTTAAAAAATTTGGGCTATAACCTTATGGGACTTTTAAGTTGGATTCATTAGTTATATATTGGGCTAAAATTATTAAGACAGAGTTGTGAGTTAATAGAAATTATTATGAATAAACTTGCTTAAGTTTAAATACTACTATAGAATGTGTCTGAAATGGCTTAAGCAATATATTGAAATTATTTAAATTGAGGATAAAGAATCAAACTAGAAGTTACAGTAAATTAGTGACAAGTGCTTGGAAATTTGGAAATAGGAAATGAAGCGAATATGCTATTACAGGATGTGCATAATGATTTAAGCTTTTTGATAATGGAATTTGTTGAGACTATATTATAATAGTAGATAAATGGTCTTATATGGGAAATATTAAAATTTATTAAATGGGATATATCTAAAGTTGAATTGAGACGATGTAGACAACACGAGCATAAATTATGGAGGGAGACGTTTTAAAGCTTGAATTTAGACTATATTAAGATATAAGTATGTATTGCATGTTAAGTCATCTAGTTATAAGAGATTAACGCAACAAGATTCATCGAACTTATTTAAATAAGTTATAATTATATAGGTAACGAGCTCTAGGAGAGCCTAGCATACCGGACTGGTAAAGTAAGCTTGGACAACATGTGAGGTTTATACTCGGCATTATGAGATTTTTTTTGTTGGCGAAATAACATATATGAAGTAAATATCAATTTGTGATAATTATTGATTTCTCAAAAGTATGATGATTTTATACATTATAAATAATTTCATTTGTGGCATATGTGATATCCTGTATATTTGCTTTTGGGTTTGAAAGTTATTTAGATTTTGGATTCTTTTAAATTTTGAGATATGTGATTTCATGAAGTGCCCATAAATATGATTATGAATTGTCGAATATACATTACGGATCATATTGCTGCTAATACCCTTAAGGGTACAATAAGTTATGTGATATAAGTTGATAATCATAAATTGTTGGGTATTTTGGTCAGTTCTGTTTTGTTACCTTTGAGAATGCTTTAAGGAAGTTATGTCATCCTTGGGGACGACCTTAAGAAGTTTTGGCGCACAAGGCTAGTTTTGGAAAGACAATTAGGCGGTGTTGGAACGACGATGGCTGGTTTTCTGACTAGTGCCAATTTGGATCCATTATCCCATATGGTTGGTGTAATACCCTAAATTTTTAGTACTATTAAAAACTTGAGGATAACAAGAATTACTCAAGTAGCCTAATGTCACGACTCCTCATTTTAGCAATGCAAGGTCCAATTCTCGAATCTCAGCTGACTTAGTAATGAGAATATTAAAAAACTCTTCTCAATGTATATGTAAATATTTTGTTTGATAAAATAAAAATTTGAGATTTGAAAGTTTGAATTTTTGAAAGAATTAAAAGACCATTATTAGACTTTAAAAGGGCTATCTCTGACGCCCCGAAACCTCTAATTAATTATGCAACATCTCTCATAGAACCATTTTTCCAAAACATGCTAGCACAAACACAATGAAACCCAAGCATACATACTTATATTCCAAAAGAGAGCTTTACATAATTCATTTATTACATGCACACACTCTTAACTTTCAAGTTTCTAACTTAATACATATACATAACTAACTAAACGCCTCGAAGCGACCTCCTACCTCCTCCTCGTTCCTATCTTCTGGTGTCTCAAATCCAGCTAAAAACATAATGAAAGCAACAATGTCAACATATACACATGTTGAGTAGAAATTCGCATAGACATAAGGTGTTCGTGTGAAATTGCATATTGTCATACGAGCACATAAACCACACATAAAACCATAGAAATTTCAGTTTTCATGATCAAATCATATAAATTTCCAGATCTGATAGAGCATCACAATTCAACACGTTGTTACCATTTTCCACCTCGGAGGGTGGCTACCTTATCTCGCCGTGCCGTAAACCAAATTCCAACCGAAACTCCCACCCAACCTATACACACCGGTGGTCATATCTCGAGTATATGCCAAAAACCTACGACCCACAACCAATACATGGAACTCTCCGTCCATGCAAGATGGGAATAGGACATGGATGGCGAGAACTGGTTTAAGACCGGCAAGCCCATTGCCGCCCGGCCGAACTCTAGCCCCATCCACACCGAACACATATAGGGCCCTTACACACATAATTCCAACACATTTGAATCACAATTTTAGCATAACACAAACTGTTTCAGTGACCAGTGCACAAATTTCAGCATGGAGTAACAAAATTTCCGATTTTTGCGAAACTGACATTAGCTCATGTAAACAGAAATTTCAAGCCTCCAAACTTCCTGAAACTCTTCACATATATGTATAAGGTTGTAAAATAGACATTTATTTGGAAAAATACCGAGATTTCAGCTTACGAGAGCTAGAATTTGCAGACTGCGACGCAAAACACTTTTAGCGCGCAACCGCTGAAATTTCCAGTTCTCGTAACCCAAACCTCCAGCTTTTCAAAACCTGTTTCTACAGCTTATTGTACACTGAATTTAAAGTATATAAACCAGGTTTTTGGTTGGAAATTTTCGGATTTTCCAGCCGTGCAAAAATCGAACTTTTCAGCTTCGAAAACCAAAGTTTCTGTATGAACAGTGATTTCAGCATGTGTACACCTCAAAATTTCCAGCTTTGAACCCTTAATATTTTAAATACTAGCACATAAATAAGACTATAAGAAGGCATAAAACATGATAACATAGAACTCAAGCATCACTTAAGCATAGGTTCAATAAATTTCAGCATGTGTACTCAAAGATTGTAACCTACCATGCATCATAAACACATACATAACTAACACATATTGTATCCCCTTGGACCCAAGATGGAAACCAACTTGTGGTCACCTCCTAGGCCTAATTGGGAAGATAAAATACTAAGAGTTTGATAAATTCTAACCCTAACTCATGCCATAGGCCAATTTCTACCTTGATATGTCTTCTTCCTCTCCTTGTAGGGTTTGAAGTAGGGTGAGTGTTTGAAGGGGTGAGAGGGTTTCAAGACTTGAAGGATATTAGGAAAATGGAATGAAAACAAGAGGAATGAAGTGTGTGTGTGTGTGTGTGGCCGGATTTTAGGGTGTGTGTGTGGTGGTTTTGGTATTTTTCCAAGTAATATTACATATATACTAATAACAAGACATAGCAATAAAATAGCATTAAGTCCTTGTCTAATTATTACCCTAATTGGCCAAGTATTTGGGTCTAAGTAGCTTAAGTGTTGCTCTACTTTAACCATGGCCAACCAAGTAGTTATACCTCTAGAAGGTGTATGCCAAGTGTATTTATACATTGTATTTGGCAATCTTGGAGGATAAGATTCAAACAAGCCTAGTATTTAATATCTTCTATTTTCTCTCCCAAAACCCCTTCAAAAATTCGTCCCCCTCCCTTAAAATATCTGAAAACATAATATATTTCTTGTATATTATATAAATTTATTCATATTAGGGAAGAAAATAATATCTAGGGGTAGAAAATACAATTTACCTATACTTTAGGGGCTTTTTTGCAAAAGTTAGAAAAGTTACAAGAAAATCTACTAAGACTAAGTATATATACATATATAAACCATGTATATATATATATTTATCTATGTATCCCTATATTTCTTGAATTTTATAGTTGTATGGCGATTAACTAAAACGAGAATGAATCCTACACGTGTACATGTTGCACTCAAAACGAACATGTACCAAAAAGTATGAAAATAATGAACACTCATACATAGAAACATGTAAATTGTTCACATTTAGGTATACAGGTATATCTATATATATATATATATATAATCGAAAGGAAAATTCGGGTCCTTACACTATCAATGGTGCTTAAGGGGATTGATGGACATTCACGACGGAAGAAAGTGAATGTGGACATGTCACCCCCTAATAGTATAAAGACTGTACACACAGATACACACTTATGGCATCACACCTATACACACAACAGTCACAACACATGCACACGAGAGTGAGAGAGAGAGAGAGAGAGAGAGAGAAAGAAGGCCAAGAGAGGGAGAGGGGGAGAGGGGGAGAGGGAGGAAGAAACTAGATCCTCATCTAAGAAAGATTCAATAATCGATAAGCTATGCTTGCAATTTTCCCTTTCTTTTACATACGAATTCATTGCCTTATTTTAAAATTACTATAGTCAATTTATAATAAGATTTTGTATTTGAAATGAAATAGAAAGAAACAAAATAAAAGTAAGAGGATGTTGTAATTGATATACATGTATTGATGTGTTGAATACTTTGAATGGGAAAGGACGATTGGTGGTGATAGACGACTGATGATGGTAGCCGGGCATATAGTTGCGCAAGGCCAAGGGAAAGGACTAGCGGCTCACAGGTGAGTGAGGTCGAAGCCACACACCAGTGCGTGCTATGAGTGCTCAAGACGTAGACCGCATGCCTACACAATATACTAGAGCGCGGGGTAGATACCTACCAGAGTGCAGTACGGCAAGCGCACAAGGCAAAAACTAAACATGTTGTGTGTTATGCTATGTGCGCATGAGGCACGACCTGTGCAAGCAAGGTAAGAACTGCCCGAATGTGCACGACACAGAGCATCCGTGCATAGGCGTAAGCCGTGTGAGTACATGTGGCACGATGAGTGCGCGTGTGGGGCACGGGACACTTGAGTGCTTTCACAATGAGGTAATGTACACGAGGTGAAGCTCCATGATGTGACCAGAGCAGTACACACAAGATGAAGGTCACATGAAGATGTAGCAATGGCAAGGCAAGCCAAATGAGCAACACAAGTATAAGGGGTTCACACACATCAAGCTTGAAAGCACGATCGCTAAGGTTGAACATGCACCGTATAAGCATTATCATGAGACAATTAGTTGTGTGATGCCCCGTACTTCCGCTCCAATAAAACACTTAACACATACATAAATTAGCCAAACTAAACACCTTTACAATAACAAAGGTCCCAATAAAGCTCTCAAGTCTCATTTTGATACAAGGCAGCTATTCCAATAAAGCTCTCAAGCCCTTTGCTTAACTTGTAACTTCCAAATACCAAGTTGCTCTTCTTTGGTTTCCATGTCTTCCTCAACTATAACTTTGTGTAAGAGGCGTCAGCACAACAACTGAGTAGGGGACTCTACCTAGCAACATAAAATACTTGTATGTGTGGCTCAAGTGCACACAGTCACATAATCACATACAATAAGTCACATTAGTCACATTTTTACCTTTTTGATCAATATGCTCACCTCATATCTCTGACATATATATTGATATCACAATTCCTACATTATTTACCTTGTTGGTCATAACTCGAGTTTTGCCTCATTCTACGGCCTACTTCAAACATAAAACACTTCGTCCATGTGCGAAGGGATTAGGACCATATATGGCATAAACCTTTAAGACCAGAAAGCCCGTTGCTCTCGGCCGATCTCAAGCCCATCCACTCCGAACACATTTGGGGCCATTCATGTGCTACAAAATTCAAGTAGTACATACTGCCATATAAAAAACACGCTTCCATATTAGGTATAAGCTGGAAATGATGTAGTTAGCTAAGAGCATGCTTACATGTCAAACACAAGCCAGAAAAAATGTAGTTAACTAAAAACAAGGTTTGATATCGAATGTCTAGATAGAAATCATGCATATAACATGTACCATAACATTTTACATGCCAGAAACTTAATCTAACATGCTTAAAAGCTTACTATAAAAGAATCTATGTAAGAACTATGTCTTTTGAGGATAAATATAGCACCTACCTTAACTATACTCTATTTCTCTCTTATTTAGCAAACTAAAGTATTGTGTGTGCTTGTGAACTCATGATTGATCAAGTATGGTGTGTGACTTTGAATTCAAGTGTGAAAGGCTATTTATAGGAGAATGTGGCCCTTAGGTGTAGTCAAGAGTGGATATCAACGAGCATGCACAAGGTGAGTCATCTTTGGGTCAATGCATGTCTAATATTTGTCAATTGTAGGTTTTGTATTTTTATCATTTGTTGCCATATGTCATCACGTATGAAACCTAGTCTAATGGAAGGCTACTAACTCGCCACAAGTTAGCACAAGTTAGCACAAGGTAACATATCTCTTTAGTCTTATCTTAAGTGCATGCAAGACAAGTATTTTAGATGCATTCTAAAGGTGGCAAGTGTTAGCAAGAGGGCCATCGCCTCACTCATCTTTATGTGCATATGTGACAAGTGTTAGCATGGCGTGTTACTTCATATATGCATGCACAACAAGAGCTAGCATGAGATGTCGCTTCATCCCTCATTTATATATATGTGCACGCGTGACAAGTGTCTAAAATGCACTAAAAACTTGTCAAATGTTAGCTCGATGTGGCATTTCTTCCCTAAAAACATTTTTAGAAGTCTGACACAACAAGGGCGGATGCACGTGTTTCTCAATGGGGTCCAATGACCCCGCTAAATTTTTTAGAATCCCATTAATCATGTAGTGAATATTTGAAAAATATTATAAATTTTGAATTTTATTCGATATTTGACCCACTCAAAAAAATTAAAATCCTTATATAGTGGAGTCCAAATATCAGTTTCGTTACTATCTATACTATTATATAAAGATGGAGCACCACTACATAACTGCATTTAGTATCTCAATATTTTTGGTCTGTCATTTTTTTGACTTTATCTCTCCTCCTCTCTCATCTTTCACGTTATCTCTCTCTCTCTCTCTCTCTCACACACTCACTATACCCTCTCTCTTTTATCCCACTCTTCAATCTCTTTTATTAATTCTTTATATTTTTTTCTTAGTTTTATCTTATTTTAAACTATTTTATTTTTCTCTTATCACTAATTTAATTAATAAATATATTACAAATAGTTTAAAATGAAATTTATGCAAAAATAATAATACATATCTATAATTTTATACTGATCAAACTTAGCAATGTAATTAAATTTTTTTTTTTGTTTTGCATGCGCATTGGGTGTACCAAAATTGATAGGATATTATAAATTTATAATTTTTAGTATCTTCCATCTCTCAATTCATCTTCTCTCTCCGCATTCCTCTCCCCACTAATTAATGTGTCTTTTACTTTCTTTTGCAATCTCTCCCTTCTATCCTCCTTTGTTCTCTATCAATATTATCTTTTTAATTTATTTCATCCTTCCTTTATAAATTTTTTAACTATTTTATTATTATTTATTTTTATCATGTATATTTTATTTTGACTTAAAGTAATTTTCTATTATAAATATGATATAATACATTTTAAATAATTAAAAATGTATGCATGTATGAAATTTAATAAATATTTATAATTTTATATTATTAAAGTTCATACATATGCTTATATCTGATTGTTAGTATATATTACTATTATAAATAAGGCGACAGGGGTAATTGCTATAGTGCTTTTTTCATCCGGTGGGCCCCTCCTTTTTTTCTTATTCTTTTTTGCTCTGCAAGTTGAGCAAAGCGACATCGTCTTGTACAAAACTGCGATGTTTCCGCACCTTAGCCTATATATTCTGTTCATTTTTTTCCTGGCCCAGTGAGCCTTGCTTTCTATTTTGTTTTTATTTATTTTTTTTAAAAATCCCCAAGCTAAAGCAAGATGACATCGTTTAACCCTCCCTTCTATACGACGACATTTTGTAAAGAGATTTTACATTTATTTATCCAAAGCTTCTACAAGACAGCGCCATGATATCCCCCAGCGACTGCACAAGTAAAATGACGTTGTCTTCTGCAGTTTCAACAGTAACAAGTACCTACCTATAAATGCAGCGTCCCCTCCATAACTTATTTTTGCATTGACCTGGGTGGCTTTTGTTTTGCATCGTCAACCAAGGTTGTCTCGGTCGTTCCTCTCTGTTTGTCTCCCTCTTTTCTGGGTTCTCCGATGCTATGTTTTTTGCCTAAAGTAAGTACGGTGGTTGTTGTATTTGACAGCGAACATTATTTCTGCTAGATTTTCTTATAATTGTTGCACCTTCAACTGCACTTTTTTCTCATAGAGGGGTAAAGTGAATATACCATTTATTTTTTGGAACTGAAGTTATTTTTGTCCATTCACATCAACTATTAGGGCTTGCTGGTTCTTTTTGATGCAAAAACCCATTGGGGTAAAGTTGAATTTAACTATATTTTTTAATTTTACGTGATGTGTGATCATTCAAGATGCATCATCATTTTGCAACATTTATTTTGCTTCTGTCTCAAAACTTTTAACTTCTTCTAAAATTTTGTGGCCTCTACCATGAATTTATGAATTTAAAGGATATTTGTTATCTTTAATCATCATTTAAGAAATACTGTTTCATATACTTATTCAAATATAATGAAAGTGAGAGAGTTTAAATTTAAAGAATTACATAACATATGCGCGGGGCTAGCCTTACACTAGTAAATATATATTGTGTAATTAAGTTAACATATAAGACCTAAAGCCCACCACTTTCTTTTAGTTTTCTCAATTTTTTTATACTATACGCATTTAATGTTACAAATTAAAAGAAATATTTATGTTTCGAGAATATCAGTACAACATGTTTTATTACTTAGTGGCTGTGGATGCAAATGAATCGAGTTTACTTGCGAGCTTAACTAGCCAACTCACGCTTAAGTTCAAATAAGTCAAACTAAATAATTCTTGTTCATAGACTCGCAAGTCTTTTCTTATGTTTTTTAATATTATGTTTCTATTATATAAAGTTACAAAAAAATACATCAATTTTTGATCTCAAGTAAAAAATAATTGCAAATTTTCGGATTCTAGCTCAATCTCAAATCCAAACCTACGGTTCGTTTGCAAATTCAAACTAAACAAGTTGAGTCAAGTTTGAGTCTTATTTTTATTATCTTGTCAAGTTTAAGCTTGAGTTGGAACCTAAAAGAAGGTCAAAGTTCAACCCAACTTAAGTCGTTTGTATTATACATGTAACAGAGATTATTCAAGTTGTTACAAAACTTTACTAATTCATGCATGTCAGAAGCAGCACACAACTTTGCACTTTTGCTCCAATAATTTGCCTATTTAATGATACTCAATGCAATTTATTGATTCTTGTGTTTTGATTATCTTGATGCAGAAATAAATTTGCATGTTGGCGATGAGCGTGTTTATAACATTTTTTTACTTCTTCGTCTTACTTTTGGGTTTATAAGTAATTTGTTGTAGTTGTTGGGAAACTCACTGATGAGGTAACTTGTGCCTTCACCGGAGAATGGGCCTAACATAATATGGGTTGCTGGAAGATATGGGTTCGCAGGCCAATAATTGATTGTGTCCTTTAACAAAGCAAACTTCCACTATAATTATAGATGAGCAACATTTTTAAGTGTAAATTTCATGTATGAATTAGTATTTAGGCCCTACATATGGTTCAAATGATTCTTACATAATGGATTGTTAAGAGGAGATAGGTTTGGAGGTAGTTTTCCTCATTGAGACTCTTCCCTTTGTGGTGGTCTCGGCATAGAGGGGGTAGTTTCACTGCCATTCTGGCGAAGGGTATGGAGGATAGAGTCACTGTTGAGATGGCCATTGAATATGTGAAACTGTCCCTACTGGCGGTTGATAACGTGTTATTTTTACCAAGTTTTAGGCCACAATTGAATTTGTTTTTATTAATTTTGGGTTCCAAATTGGTTAGAATTTCACCAAACTTAATTCTTACTTGTTTTAAGTGAAAATTGATGAAAAGGGGTTCAAAAAGGGCCTAAGGATGGTAAAAATGGTAGAGGAATATCATACGAGGAATGGAATGCTAAACATGAAAATAATTGTGTTCGTCGCAAAAGGCGTGATCACACTTTAGGGTCGGAAGTTTCTACACGGGAATGGAAGACAACCCTATTGATATGGCAAGAGTTCAACAACTTGGAAACAAATTTTCGTCTTGCCTACGATTCCTATGACTTTCCAAAGAATTATCCTAGTGTTGTTAGCAATATGATCAAGGGTTAGAGCCCTATATATACACGATTGTAGACTATTGTCTAAACATCTTGGATTCTAGTCTTAGTTTTAGTTTTTAATTTCCAACTTTTATTTTTTCTTTCTTTAATCTTGGACTTCTTGCATGACAAAGGACAAAACTTAAAGAAATAAAATATAAAAGCTGGAAATTAAAAACTAAAACTAAGACTAGAATCCAAGATGTTTAGACAATGGTCTACAATCGTGTATATATAGGGCTCTAACCCTTGATCAAATTCCTAACAACACTAGGATAATTCTTTGGAATGTCCTAGGAATCGATATATCGTAGGCAAGATGGAAATTTGTTTCCAAGTTAAACTCTTGTCATATCAACAGGGTTGCCTTCTATTCCCACGTAGAAACTTCCGACCCTAAGGCATATGCCTTTTGCGAAGAACACAATTATTTTCATGTTAGCTTTCTAGCTTCCTTGTACAACATTCCTCTACCCTTTTTACCATCTTTAGGCACTTTTTGAGCTTTTTTTCTTCAATTTTTGCCTATAACAAGTAAGAATTAAATTTGGTAAAATTCGAACCAATTTGGAACCCGAAATTAATCTGAACAAATGTAATTGTATCCTAAAACTTGATAAAAATAACACAATATCAATGGTGGTGGCCCATTGGTAGGTAGAGAGGGAGAAGTAGAGTTTGAGAAATTGAAGGCTTTGGATTCTAGGGAAGGGAGAGAAAAATTGTAAAGAGAGAAACTGAAAGTGATAGAATTTTTTTGGTTCTTGTAAGTGTTAAGGTTTGTAAGAGTATTTGTGACATTCTCAATTTTTACATTATTTATTCTCTTTAAAAAGAAAAAAAAAAGGTATTTGGAGATTTTTTTTTTACTATACATTTTTGTACCTAATTTTACAATAGGGTGTTAAAACTTGGAGTTGGGTTGATTTCTGAAAATATAGGGGATTTTTGGTAATTTCTACTAAATTTAAGAGCGGTGAACGTAACTCCCCCTAAAAGATATATTAAGGTGACTTTATTTTTATGAATAAATTTATTGAATTTTTTAAATCCCATTATACATATTTTTGGTGTAGAAATGTAATAGTGCATGGGATTTGTGCTCCCGGTAGATTATACTTTTACTAAATTTACATTATACATATAAAATTATGAATATGAAATGGTTTCTTTCATTATTTTAGATGTCTTTTTTATAATATATATATTTTTTGGCATAGAAAAATATCAAGATTTGGTGCACTTAAAATTGGGGTAAAATGCAATTTATACTCATGTATTATGTCTAATTAACAAAAAAACCTTACAAAAAAAAACTAAAATCCTTGTTTTTTTCAAAAGTTGCATAAAAAACACTCATTTATTGCACACACATTGACTACGAAAAGTATTTCAACTACTAAAATATTTTTTTACCCTTAGAATTTACTTTTATTTGGAATTTATTAATTTTTATTGTTGTTGTTGCTGTTATTATTATTATTATTATTATTATTTAAATAACACTTATCCCCAACCCCAACCCCCCCCCCCCAACCCAAGCCACCGCCTCCACCCTTCCTCCACCTCCATCCTCACTATCTCTCTCTCTGTGTAGTGGAGGGCAGATGACAGAGGTGGATAATCACTTTTTCTCCCTCTCAATCTCTCTCCATGTCTCTTGCTTCATTTTTCTTTCCCTATTGTGGTGGTTGTAGATGACAGAGGGTGGTGGTGGAAGAGACTCTCTGTATCTCTCTCTCTTTCTCTCTCTCTCACTCTCTCTGTCTCTCTCTCTCTCTCTGGTCTCTATTTGTATCTCTCTACACATCTCTCCAATGGGTTTGAAGATGAAATTGACCACAAAAAGGTGGTTGATTGCTTAAATTAAGTTAGGGCTTTTGTTAAGGATATCAAGATGAGTCCAATGGTGTGAAGATGGTGATTTCCAACTGCAACAACCGATGGTGGTCAACGATTTGCATGTGTGTATATCTATTATGTAAATATTTTATGTGTATATATGCATTTATTGATTTGAGTTAATATATTTAAATAATACATACAAAGGAGGATACAATTGTCTTTTTTGTTTATTTTAGCAAAAGTCGATCCTAAGGGCAGTTGACTACTTTTAAATAATACAAAGAATTTTCAGTTAAATATTTTACGGGTTTTTTATTTTGATTAATTGGGCATAATATCAAGGTATACATTATAGTATATTGGTAGAGGTTCGAACCGATACCATTGAGGTCCTAGATTTGAAATTAACTCTCTTGTCCTCTCCTATTTTTCTTTGTGTGTGTATGTTTTCCTTTGGATTATATCAAAAAAAAAAAAAAATTGCACTTTACTGACAGCTACAAGATCTCGAGTTGATTATATATATATATATATATATATAAAGAATTGCATTTTACTCCTTAAAAATAGTTTGGTCTGGTACCAGATAAGCTCCAATTATTTGGAATCTTTATAAAATTGTACATGTTTATTTGAACAATTATATTAAGTTAATAAAATTTTGCTTAGTTTTTCAATCAAATGTTGAATTTATATGGCATTTGAAATATCTTTATAAATTGTATCAATATCTAATTAACCAAATTCAAAATTAAATATGTTAAATATAAAACTTTATAAAATTATTGCTAAGTCCAACGCATGTATTAAAAACTAATTAGATAACACCTGTTAATAATGATTTTTCACCGTCGATCATTTTCAAATCCTTAACACAACACCTGATGTAATTTTTTTTCTTGTATATTTTTAAAAATTAATAATAATTTTAGATTGGACCACATTCCGGGGTTAGAAACGGGCGAATTTGTTAAAGAGCCTTTTCAAGTGTTCTTTTTAATTAAATAGCCCTCAAATTTCCATCTTTAGGTAGATAGTCCTTTTGTTTATTAACTCTTATTAATCATTCAATTAAACTCAAATGAGATTTGGATAAATATTTATCTAACTTTTAGATTTTATATTGTAACCCCTAAAATCAAGTATATTGCAACTTGAACCAAATTATTCTTATGATCAAAACCCTCTCTTCTCATTTCTCTCACAAATTGTGATTTCTTTGGGTAGTTTTTTTCTCCACTTTGTACTCCAACTCAAATGGAGTTGTGTTGATATATTGATAGAATATGTTGTTATATAACCTTGAAGGTATTCATTGCAAGAGGAAGACAAATTGTACAAGGGTATCTTCACAAAAAAGATATAATAACTCAAGGTAAGAACCCATTTTTGTGATTTTTATACTCGATTTGAGTAGTACATTCTGTAAAACACACCATTAATGCATCATTTCATAATGGATTTTGGAAATAACCATTAATTCAATAGTTGGGTTGGTGGGTTTTTGAGAACCCACCATTAATGGTGATCTTGTGACACCCCCCTCGCTAGGACCATCCTATACAAACGAGTAGGGCTCACTTAACGGTCTTGCTGAGTACTTATTTTTCAATCAATACCCAATACAACAATCGTTTATCGTACGCTAGAATTGAAATAGGAATAAAATGTCATTAGCTTACATCAAACTATAGGGTAACAAACTATCCCAAGTACAACATTTCAAATAGTGGTCTACCATTTATTAAACAAGCTACTCTTCTATACATGATAAAGGACTACGCACTAATGCACTGATCGCCTTAACCGAGAACCCTTGACCCATTTCCTAAATCTGAGGCAATGAACAGAAAGAACTTGGGGTGGAAAGTCCAAATGACTTAGTGAGGCGGGAAATATATGTCACGACCTAGAAAAATACCCTTTATTTTATTAAAAAGAGTTACAATTTTCACAAAATATAAAAGTAACTTTATTAAGTAAAATGCTTCAAAACACCCATTGTTTCCACTGCGTCCCTCAAACATCTCCGCTCATTTTGTCTAAAAAAATGGAAAAGAGGAGTCAACGCGACGGTTGAGTAGAACTATTACGCAATCACATAAGGTGCCGGTGTGTGAAAATTGCACATAGACATATAAAAACATATAATACTCCATGTTCGTCACATACAGTGACGTAATGCCTTATAACTCCCACCACGATCAATTAATCCAATCGTGTCACTCCGCAATTCCACTAATCCCAACCGAGTCACACCAGTGGTCATATCCTGGGCATATGCCGAATTCCTACGACCCACTCTTACATAGAACACTCCGTCTATATGAAGAGGGATTAGGAGATGGATGACTGGAACACTTATTACAGGCATCTCCGATAGAATGTCCCGGAGGAACTCAACCACATCAATTCCACAATATTTCGGGCCCAACACATAATTGGGAAATAATTTCTCATAACACATAGATCTTATCAAAGCATAAATGAATATATCATGTTCATGCATATATCTTTATAAAAGCATAATAGCACGAAAACAACTATCATGATATTAACATGTATAGCAAATAACGCGAGGCATAAAATCTTAAAAATGTGAACATGGGCAATTACTTGGTATTTGACCATTATTTTGATAAACCCAAGTTAAAGCCTTGTTTATGAAAATAATCTAAGATCATGTTGCCTAAACTACTTATGAGAAAGGTAATAATTCTATCTTTCAACTATTTTTAGGGATAAAAGAGGGTATATAAAGGGCTATATGGAAGGTTAATAGGTATATATGGATGAAAATAGAAGGGTTTGTATATATATATATATATGTGGGTAGAAGATAGACTATAAAAAGGAAGTATTTTGGATGTTAAAAGTAGAAGTAGAGTGGGGGTGTGTTTTCAGGCGGGATTTCTAGGGGAGAGAAGGGTGGGATTTTGGGATGAAAATGGGGTTGAAGTTGGGATCTATTTATAGAGGAGAAAAGAAGAAATAGCAAATATTATAACAAAATAAATAGATAACCATACATGCTATATGGACATTAATATATATACATCACTATATTAATTACCTAGTATATATATATATTTATGTATGCGGACATTTAGGTGTATATGTAGATATATAAATCACCACTAGTCTATATATGTGGATGTGTGTGTGGATATATAGATATAGAAATCACCACTAGCTGATATATGGATGTGTGTGTGTATATGTAGAGATATAATTTACCACTAATATATATATATGGATGTGTTTGTGTATAATTAGATAGATAAATCACCACTAGTATATGTATGGATGTGTGTGTGTATATGTAGATATATAAATTACTACTAATATATGTATTAGAGGAGATATTCTTGCAAAACAATTATAAAATATACTAAAAATCTAGACTTTATATTTATCATTTAATTAAAATCCGAAAATTAGGGTTATAAATAATTAAAATTCGAAAATTATACATATAAAATCAGAAAATATATTTTTGTATATATAA
The DNA here is from genome assembly GCA_026212405.1 of Petrea volubilis. Taxonomy (NCBI): domain Eukaryota; kingdom Viridiplantae; phylum Streptophyta; class Magnoliopsida; order Lamiales; family Verbenaceae; genus Petrea; species Petrea volubilis. The sequence goes on from CM047877.1 coordinate 10,399,639, forward strand.
AATTTAAAAATTGTATAATTTATTTAGAAAATTCGAAAATAAAATAAATATAGGTTTAAAATATTTATTTAAATAAATTTTCCATAAATAATAATCACAATTCAAAATTAATACTATAAGGTCTAAATTATAAAGTAATTTTTAAAGAATAAAATTCCAAAATCATAAAAATTTTAGAAATTAAAAGATTTTATATCAAATATTTTGCATGTTTCAAATGCTAAGAAAAAAAATAAAGACTCTCATTTTATACAATGCATATAGTGTAATGCACAATTATTCACAAAAAAATCACATATATTCACACAATAATTGTCACATAATGGAAATAAATCCTAAGTAAAATATTAATAATAACAATAGAAGTTATCGGGTTGTCGCAATGTACATATAGATATATAAACTGAAAATAAGAGTCATAAACCAACAAAATAATGAATCATAAAAAGGTGTGTCTACACAAACTTGAACAAGACAGACGGTGAGCCATGAACGGAATCTCCAACCTTATTACTACCCAAAACAGATAAACATATCATAAAATCCTTATGCCTCCCCTTTGTGTTAAGGAGCGACCTTGACAACGGTAAACAGTAAACGACAGGTGTACCACATGCCCGTGCAACACACCGAGCTAATCCCTACAACAATTAACCTCCAATTGTACGTAGGAATCGGGTCTAATAGAATGGTATCACGTAAGAAGGCTCTATCGACGGTCTGTTCCGCCCGATATACCCTGCTATCATGTACCTGGGCCCAAACTTTTCAAGAGCATCCCCAAGGGTATCAATAGATTATACCAAGGCAAAATGGCTCACAAACGTTTAATAAAATAATAGCTTGTTTCCAACACCAGAGATACATTAAAACATAATTAAAATATGATATCCCAAGGGTGTCAATAAATCATTTCTGAAACAAATATAACTAACAATATCGGAAATGCAACACTTTTCGGGTATAACTTGACTTATAATTCAAAAAAATGCTTTGTTGAAACGTACAGAGTAAGATATAATTCCAAAAGATTCAGATAGGGTAGGCCTTATGAATAATATTTATAACATATAGTTCAATGCCCGCAATGAAGGTAAAAGGCACTCACCTAAGGAGTTTATCAAGTTTATAGACTTGGTTTGACTAGATTGACTTGGTACCCTCCTTTTTAAGCGTGTTTGTGGAAGTAGAGAGATATATAGAAGGCTAATCGGTATATATATATGAAAAAAGAAGGGTTTATTGATACATATATGTGTGTGGAAGATATGCTATAAAAAGAGAGTGTTTTGTGTGTTGAGAGTGGAGTGAGTGTGGGTGTGGGTGTTCTAGGCAGGATTTTTTGTGTTTGCGTGGGAAAATGAAGACAATGGCTCCTTCATATAGAGTTTAGGGCAAGAAATAGGATGTTTATATTATAAGGTCAATTTATAATAAATACATAGAAGATAAGATAAGATAAGATCAGATAAGATATTTTTGTAGTTATCCAATTTATTATGGTTATCAAGATCTTAGCATTTAAGAAGATTTATTAGGAGAAAATGACATGAGGTAAGAGAAAATGACATTTTTGGATAAGTATATGTATATATATGATAAAACTCGACCTTTTACATAATGTATACATATAAATTCGAAGTTACATGTATATATAGGTATATTTTCCAAATATAAACATATTTATGCATATGACTTTATTACAAATAAATTAATAAGTTGTAATTTTTGAAAACACATGTATGTACTTATATATATTTCTCGATTTATATATGTATTATAAATTCAATTGTTTTTGATAGACATAATTATCACATCACATAATTCACATATAAAATAAGGATCATATAAAATACGCATATAAAACATGAAATATAACTAATCGTGCACATAATTCATAAGAACCAGTTTTTATATCGTTGTTAGACCAAAAAATCGGGATGTCACAGATCTCATGCACAGTGAACTGAAATAGTTAAACCCTATTGTTTAATTGCTTGATCGACCATATATTATCGATTAAGCGATCTTTTTGTGATCGATTGATCGACCGTCTCATATCGATTAAGAGATCTTTTTTGTTGTATGTGATCGCTTGATCGACCATATCATATCGATTAAGCAATCTTTTATTTTCTATCAATCGGTTAATCGATCATTATATTGTCGATTAATCGATCTATTGGAGATATCTTAATCGACAATATAATGATGATTAAGCGATCTGTTGTTGTCTGTTGATCGCTTAATAGACCATATTATATCAATTAAGCAATCTTTTGTAATCAATGCATTTTTCTTTTCTTTTTTTATTTAATTTTTTTTTGGTGGTCGTGATAATTTTTCATTTCTGTTATCTTATAATGTCGGTACTTTATCGGCCACAATTATGCCAGAAGAATTTGTTATAGGTGTTGAATATGGCGAGTGGGTAGAAGAAGAGGCTTGTTGGAAGTAGGTTGGAAAATGCAAAGTAACGACACCACTTGTTGTTAATAAAGAAATTACTTTCAATAGCATGATTGATAAAATTATTGAGAAGGACAACTAAGTTGTTCACGGGCTGATGTTCATGTTAAGTATATGATAATAAAAGCACCTCCTCCACCTTACATAATACATCTTATTGAAATAAAGTCAGACGATGGTTTGAAGGTATACTTTACTGATGTTATAGGTGAGGGTTGGAGACCAATTCTAAAAGTGTCTGCGTTCAAATCACAGATTGATGGTTTCAATTTTTACAATGATGGCAGTTATTTGAACAATGAAAAGCCAATATTTGGTTGTGCGTCAATTGGTGATAATGACAATGTGGAAGAGCAATACACAGAGGAACTTCCTCACAATGACATTATGGTCCACAAAGATGTCACTATGAATCAAGAACTACATCAAGTGGACTTTGATGTCGCAGAAGAAACCATTTTTATTGAACATGCTTTGGAGGGGTTGTGAAGGAGTGTGGTAGCAAGTCAACCACGGCATGCATATGACAATAGGTCTGAGTTTCACATGGGGTGCTTGTTTAATAGCAAAGCTGAAGTGGTGAGAAAAATTCAACTCATTGCTGTGAAAGCAAAGTTTGAGTACCTTGTCAAAAGATCAAACAAATCATTATATGTTGTAGCATGTGTGAGCCCAATATGCAAGTGGTGTATTCGTTGTTGTAAGTATATTAATTCGGAGAAATTTATGGTCAAGCAATATATATGTGAGCACACATATAGGCTGGAGCATATATCAGGCTAACATTGCCAAGCATTGGCCAATCTCATAGGGAATGCGCCAAGGAACAATTTGTCAAAGGGGAAGGACCTCACCTAGTGGAGTGAAGACTTATGTAGAAAAAAAAATTAGGATGTTCCGTGAGTTATTGAAAATGTTGGAGGGGATGTCAACTTGCGAAGGATTTTGTGAGGGGAATAGTAGAGCATGGGTATGCAGTTCTTGAGGCTTATCGCTATATGTTGGAGTCAGAAAATAACGAAAGCAAGAGAGAATTGGTTATCGACTCCAAAAATCAATTTTAATATTTTTTTTGTAGCCTTTGGCTAATGCATATGTGGTTTTTCATTTATGAGAACGGTAATAGCTATTGATGGATGCTTTTTGAAAGGAAAGTGCGGCGGTACATTGCTAGTGGCCACTGCACAAAAGTGTGAGAAGCATATTTATCCTATTGCATAGGTTGTGGTCAACTCTGAGAATGACCATTCGTGGGAATGGTTTTTCAAAAATATAAAAGATATAATTAGTGATAGTGATGAGATGTGCATAGTATCAGACAGACACGGCTCTATCAAGAAGAATGTGAAACGTTTTTATCCTTTAGCACATCATAGGTATTGCATGAAACACATTGCAGAGAACTTAAAGCAAAAGTGTAGGTGCGGTTATGTCCTTAATCTATATTACTTGGCAGCCAAATCTTACACAGCAGATGAGTTCCAACAACATTTCACCCAAATACGCCAACTTAAAAGTAAAGTGGTTGACTACCTTGAGAATGATATTGCCTTCGAGCATTGGAGTAGAGCTTATTTTCCTAGAAATAAGTATAATATTACGACGACTAAAATTGCAGAGTCTATCGACTCAAGACATCTAACCGAAAGGGAGTTTCCAATTAATGCTCTTTTTGATGCAATCCAACAAATCTTATTAGAGTGGTTTCGTGACCATCGTACGAAGATGGTTAAATACAATACACGATTGGTTCCATCAAAAGAAAGTGAACTTCGTGATAGTTTGGAAAACTCAACATCTCTTGATGTTCTACAACTCAACGTGCATGAGTACCATGTGTGTGGCTACGGTCCGAATGTTGTTGCTGATCTTAACAATAATCGATGCAATTGTAAAGTATTTGATATTGATAGGATCCCATACCCTCATGCCATAGGTGCTATTAGATATCATAATTTGCCTGATTTTAGTTTGAGTTTGTACTCAGCTTGCTCTTCTGCATATAGGTCTGGTGAGTTGTTGCATGCTTATGTGGAAATAATCTATCCTATTCCTCCAGAAGATCGGTGGGTGGTTCCTGAATCGATAAAAGAAATTATCATTGAACCTCCTCATGTGAATCTATCAAAAGGCAAGAAAAGAGTTAAGAGGATCCCAACTACTAGTGAGGTTCGTCAGAAGAAGAACAAGTACTCACGATGCAATAAGCCAGGCCACAAGAAAGGAACCTGCAAAGAAATATTGAATTAATTGCATTTGACCCCACCTAAATTTGAAAATATGTAAATAAACTCCATGTAGGCTTCTAAAAAACCAAATTCATCCAAACACACTTTTGTTTTCTCTCCCATTTTTTATTTTTATTTCTTTTCTATTTTATCCTCTTCTTCCCTTTTCGATCAGTCACCATCACTGACAGTGGCAGAGAGAGGGACGACAAAAAAAGATTGTGGGCGGCGGCGGATCTGGAAGATGGAGAGATGCGCGCGGCGGCATGGTGAGAGAGTGGCAGTGGTTTAAGAGAGAGAATGGAGTCAAAGATGGGGACTAGTGGCCGGAAGGCGAAGTGGGAGGGAGCTGGGAACGGGAAAGAGAGAGTGATGGAGTAGTGGTCGGCATGGCAACGGGAAAGAGAGAGAGGAATGTTGTTGAGGGGAGTGGGCAGCAACGGGAAAGAGAGATCGGAGATAGGCGGTGGTCGAGATAGAAAGAGAGAGCGACAGAGCAGCGATCGGCGCGGTGGGGGGTTGATTAGCTACTGGTGGGGACAACAGTTGGCGATGGTGAGATGATAAAAGGGGAGTGGTGGAGATGATGGAAAAAGGTTAATGCAGATGGTGATGAATATTAATTGGGAATTAGGATTTTGAATTGGGGATTGATTCTAGGAAGAGAAAAGAAAAGGGAAAAAAGTCACCATCACTTATTTTTATTCCTATTATTAATAGATATTAAGTTAAAAAAAGTAAAATTATTATGAAAACACTTTAACTAAGCAAGGGTATTTGTGACGACCCCAAAAACCCTTTATTATTATTATTATTATTACTATTATTATTATTATTATTATTATTATTATTCTTGTTAGTGGTTACATACATACATACATTGTTATTTACAAAACGTACTAGGCTACATTACATAACATAAGGGTACATCGAATAAAGGAGACTATCGACTTGCTAGTTCTAATGTATCTACATAGCAAATGCGAAAACCACAAAATACAGGTACGCAGCGGAAATCCTACATCTTCCTTTCTAATAAAACACTTCAAAAGGTTCCACCTCCTTATCATCATAAAGGCTAGCTTCGGAATCATCTAAAGCATTATATAACACGAAATCAACATACGTTGAGTAGAAACATTTCTTTATACACATAAGATGCTCGGATGTCAAGTGCACATTAGTTACACATAGCACACACATAGTTTCACACTTTCTACCTTTTGTCACCTGACAGTGACCCTTATAACTACCCCGACCGAAATAACAACCAGCACATTTCCCCCGCCAGCCTTATCCTCCAATGGTCGTATTCCGGGCATACGCCTAGTATTGTCCTACGACCCTCTCTCTTGAGTAGATCCCTCCGTCTACTCAAGGAGGGATTAGGAGATGGAAGGGTTGTGAACTCTTTTGGGTACTCAATAGTATGTCCCGGTGGAACACCCCCAAGACCATTCCAGCACATAGGGCCTATTCACACAATTGCAAATTTTTCACATAAGCACATAATCTTGGGAAGTTTATATTATAGTTTAGTAAAGTAAGCTACACACTTAAAAATGAAAGCTTTATATTTGCTTATTAAGCATACTTACTTAGAAATGTTAAATATGTAAATAGCTAGTAGCAAAAATATGTAAATAGACAAAATATAAATATAAATATATAAATATAACTAGTATGAATATACAAATATAAAGATTAAAATATAACTAGTATAAATATATAGATAGACAAAATATAAGATATATAAATATATGAATACTACATATATACCTTTATAAAATATAGATAAGTATATATATAGATATGATAAGAATTATCAACATATACATATAAAACTAATAAAATGAATATAAGTATATATATACATATACGTAACATATATATATATAACGTAATCTATAATAATATATACCTATACGTACATATAAATATATATATATATATATAATTAACATATAATGAAATTAGTTAAATGAATATATAATAACACTTTAAATATTTATATATATATGAGTACATAGATATATATTTCTATAATCATCTAATCACTTACTAAAACCTTGAATAGGTACATATATATATATATATATATGTAAATGACTAAAGTAGGCATAAATCTATAGGATTAAGTATAATAAAATTTCTATTTATCGAATAATAGATATGTGGAGCTTTCTTTACTAAGACTTTCAAGAACAACATAGTATATTCCCTTAATAGCTCAAACAAAGTATCATTGTCTCATACTACTTCATATAAAGCATAGAACTCACATATTAGTTCAAATAAAGCAGAAGAATTCCATATTATTGCAAAAAGGGCACAATAATCACATAAGATTTCCAATAAATCATAGTAAGCACATAGTACTCCAAATAAGCATATTAATCACATAATATCTTCAAGATCATGCTCACAAGTCTATCCATCCTTCAACTTCCTCCCAACAAGAGTTATAATACGAAAAATTAACCATAAAGCTTTAAAGTAATATGAATATGGCAAAATAACTAAAATCCTCAACTTGGAGGCATGTTTGGCAAAGCTCTCACTCTAGGCCATTCAAGCTTGATCTTTTACATTGCTTGGGCACAAGAGTATGGAAGCTTGCCTATTCTTTTCAAGAAAGAAGAAGAAAACCCTCTACTTAAGGCATAAAGTAGTGTTCCTACCTTTTGTTCTTCCAAGTAGTATATTATTTTGAGAGAAAATGATAGTGTTTTGAGAGAAAATGAGAGAGTGTATGTGTGTGAGAGAGGGGGCACAGCTTTGGGGCTGAAAGGGGCTGAAAAATGAGGATTGTGGGTGTGTATGGTCTTGTGCATTGATCTTACAAAGTATTAGAGGCTATTATCTAAATATTATATTCATCTAAATACATCTACCATACAATTATACATGGATTGTTATACATACACCTCACTTTACTAACCACCATGTATATGTATGTGGGTATGGGTGTGTGTATATGTAGCTATGTATATCACCCCAAATATATTGTTATATATGTATGTATAAGGGTTCAAGAGTGTATTAGTAGAGATATTTTGATAAAATATAGAATAAAATCAACTAAAATCAAATAAAAACCTATAAAATCTGAAAACTCTTATGTAAGGATTATTTTTATTGTTTATTTTACAGAAAAATCGAAATTTGGGGTTGGAGAAGTGAAAAGATGAAAATACCCCTTGTTTTGCCCATTTTTCGAAAATTTCCAAAAAATAGGAATAAAATTCTATAACTTCAAAATTTATTTATATTATTATTTTCATTTTTTGACAATAATTAAGCATTTTAAAAATTAGATTTCAAATTAGGAACTTGAAGACAATATTTTTTGAAAACTACTAAAATTTCTCAAAAAATAGGTAAAAGTTGAAAATAATTTATTAAATAATTCTGGGAGTTTAGAAAGAGTAAATTTATAAAATTTTAAGAATATTTGGATTTTATAATATTTTCTAAAAATTTATGTAGTAAATGTGCATTTGTTCACAAATAAAAATCATATTTTTGAAGAATAATTTTTATAAAACAATACTTCACAAAATAGTTCTAAAAGAAAATTATTCATCAAAATAATGGACACCCAATGTATAATATAAAATATTAAATAAAGGATTTTAGCGGGTCATTACATTCTCCTCCCCTTAAAGAAATTTCGTCCTCAAAATCCGTCTTATGCTTACTCGTATAACTGTGGGTACTTCCCTTGTACTTCTTCCAATCGTTCCCAAGTGGTTTTTTTCAATTCCATGATGTTTCCATTGCACTCGTGCTAATGGACTTGTCTTGTTCCTTAAAGTGAATTTCTTAAATTCGATATTTTCAATAGGTTCTTCAACATAGGTTAAATCTGGGTCAATATCTAGGATGTCATGGTTTAGTGTATGTGAGGGATCCGAGTAATATTTCTTGAGTATAGATATATAGAAGACATTATGTACCTCTTGTAGGTAGAAGGTAATGCCAACTTACACTATTACTTTTCCTATCCTTCCCAATATTTCAAAAAACAATCATATCTTGGACTAAGAGTTTCATTTGTTTCCCAAATCTTAAGACTCCCTTTTTTTTTTTCTAAATCAAATTCCAATCTTTTCATCTCTTATCAGAGTAACTCTTTTAGCAACTTTGTGTTTCTGTCATTCAGTTTTGAGCTACTTTGGTAACTCTGGTGATTTCCCGTACTAACTTTGGGCTTCACTTTACTTCATTCCAAACTACTATAGATCTATTTCCTTGCGCATAAAGTGCTTTCAAAAGGATCATGCCAACTATAGGTTAATAGTTATTGTGATCGGCAAATTTTGGCTAGTGAGAGGTGTCGATCTTAACTTCCTTCAAATTCGAAGTATATCTTCAAAGGTTTGTAGGATTCTTTCTAGTTGTCCACCAGTTTGAGGCTGTAGAGAAATACTAATGTTTAACTTAGTGGTTCAAATATTTTGTAATTCTAGCCAAAATTTAGGGCAAACTATCGGTTTCTATTTAAGACTATACTAACTGAGATACCAAGCACCAAAAGTCCAACTGTGTCTTGTTTCTAATATTCTGCCATTCTAAACTACACAATGAACTGGAAGCTTTTCATAAGGCTATCCACAACTATCCATATTGCATTATGGCCTTGCTAGGTTCAAAGTAATCCTATAACGAAATCTTTGGTGATAGGTTCAAGTTTTCTTTTTTTTTTTTTTTCAATATGAGTAAGGGTTGTGATAGTTCGGATAGATACAAAATCAGATCTAAGATGTATACGACAGAGCGAAAACAAAAATTTTAATTAATAGGAACAGAAGATCGACAAGTGGAAGAAGTGACTCATAAATGTAGTAGGATTTGAAAATATCTGTCAACATTTTTATTTTAAATATCAGTTAGGAATATACAGGAAGAAGTTTACTAGAGATCAATGATAACCCATCAATTTTCAAGACTTGCTTCAACAAATTTTCATGTTTGAAGTTTAAAAGTGCGAATGGAATGAAAGACTGTCAATGGATTATTATTAATTCACACGAGAATGCATACAAGTTTGAATAACAACTTGGTCAATTGAAGTGTCAAATAAGGAAAATAAGATTGGCGTAAGTCACCAAGATTTCAAGCTTTTACTAATAGGTGATATAATTTGGAAAAATCATCTATCACAAACTTTTCAAGAAAGAGATAAAAAGGGATGTCAATTGAGAAAACTTTGAAAAGTTCCTTAAAAGCAAAAAGAATGATTACGGAAATAAAAGACTTGCTATTGGAGTCATTGTTTTAAAAGAAAGTAAAAGACAAAATTGACATTTTCTTTCCTTTACATTAAACAATGAATATTAGTTGTAAGAGATATTCCAAAGAAATATCTATATTGTGAATATATAGGGGCAAAAATAATACGTAATAAGCAAACTTATAGCTTTAGAACCAAATCAAAGATTATAGGCTTCAAGGTTCGATTAAAAAGCACATCTCCTATGGAGATTATAAAAGTTGCTTCCAAGTAAAATGAATTGAGAAATCTTTTGAATAAGTAATGATGAGGTCCTACGAAAAGAATTAAGAAACACAACTATCACAAGGGAATCGTCATTTAACTATTGCACACTTCGCCTAAAATAGAAACCTATACTTAAGTTCATAATTCCTAGTAGCTTTGTTATATATATCTTTATTCTATTCCATAATTGCTCTTCTTCCCATGACTAATAAAATTGCCCCTCGCCTTCTCACCTAATTTCAAATCCAGTTTGGAATATACTAAAACTTCTTATACTTAATCAAATAACTCATCAATATTGGATAGCGGCTACTTCTAATTCATTCGATAAATATCACGTTGAACCTCTAGTCTAGAAAACATGTAATGAATTCGGATCAATCAAATTCTAGGTAAATGAAACAAGCTAAATGCGTACCTTCCACACTGTAGGTTTATTTAGTTACCTCGCACATCCATTCTTGCAGCTTTGATATATCCTCCAGAGTTCCTTCCATTTGGGCCGCCCCTAGATTGTAGTCTCACAAAGTGTCTTAATTGTTCAATTGCTTCATTGTGCTTTTCAATTCTCAATACCATTTCTACTACCATAGTATAATTATGAAGCCTATCTCAATTCCGATCCTTAGACCACCACAAGCTTCCAAAACTTTCTTTTCGTAAGTTCAACAAAGTACATAACCTCTACCATTCCCAATTTCAAGGTTCCTATTTCAGTACTAATTTTTACCAAAAGATATGTTTTTGCAAAATATAATTTAACCTAATATAAAATCCATTAGATGCACTAGAGGTCTTAGCAACATTCTCGTATACCCGTGGTAACTCTCGAGTTGGTTCTTATAGGTTCAAGAGGTGGATTTTACACATGTAGAACTTAAGTAACATAATTCCATAAGTAGTCAATTGCAACTATTACCCAAAAATATTCGCCTTATACTCAAATTAGTCAAGTATTTGCCATTTAGAGGAGCAAAGTGTGCACTGGTCGGCCGCCCAGCCACACCCGCCACCCGCATGTCAAACACTACCCAAGAAAATTCATTCTTAATTAACCTTCTCGGATCAAACCTATCTCCATTCTATTCCGAAATCTTACGCTGAGGATCCTTACCCAACATAGCTTAGATGTAAATCCAAAACATATTTCAATCAAATACAGAATCCAATAGATACCCAAGAAGTTTCGTAGCAAAAACGACGCATACTATTACCAGCTGCTAGCGTTGGGACTCTAGAGGTAGCTCCTGTGTGCATAGCACTTTGCCCCACAGAGCACTTTGCTCCCGATTTTCCAGCTGTCAACCTACTCTGATACCACCTGTGACGACCCCGAAAACCCTTTATTATTATTATTATTGTTAGTGGTTTACATACATACATACATTGTTATTTACAAAATGTACTAGGCTACATTACATAACATAAGGATACATCGAATAACGGAGACTATCGAATTGTTAGTTCTAATATATCTACATAGCAAATGTGAAAACCACAAAATACAGGTACGCAGCGGAAATCCTACATCTTTCTTTCTAGGAAAACGCTTCAAAAGGTTCCTCCTCCTCATTATCATAAAGGCTAGCTTCGGAATCATCTAAAGCATTATATAACACGAAATCAACATACGTTGAGTAGAAACATTTCTTTATACACATAAGATGCTCGGGTGTCAAGTGCACATTAGTTACACATAGCACACACATAGTTTCACACTTTCTACCTTCTATCACCTGATAGTGACCCTTATAACTACCCCGGGCTGAAATATCAACTAGCACATTCTCCCGCCAGCCTTATCCTCCAATGATCGTATCTCGGGCATATGCCTAGTATTGTCCTACGACCCTCTCTCTTAAGTAGATCCCTCCGTCTACCTAATGAGGATTAGAAGATGGAAGGGTTGTGAACTCTTCCGGGAACTCAATAGTATGTCCCGGTGGAACACCCCCGAGACCATTCCAGCACATAGGGCCTATTCACACAATCGCAAATTATTTACATAAACACATAATCTTGGGAAGTTTATATCATAGTTTAGTGAAGTAAGTTGCACACTTAAAAATGAAAGCTTTATATTTGCTAATTAAGCGTACTTACTTAGAAATATTAAATATGTAAATAGCTAGTAGCAAAAATATGTAAATAGACAAATATAAATATAAATATATAAATATAACTAGTATGAATATATTAATATAAAGATTAAAATATAACTAGTATGAATATATAGATAGACAAAATATAAGATATATAAATATATGAATACTACATATATACCTATATAAATATAGATAAGTATATATATATAGATATGATAAGAATTATCTACACATACATACAAAACTAATAAATGAATATAAGTATATATATACATATACGTAACATATATATATATAAAGTAATCTATAATAACATATACCTATACGTACATATAAATATATATATATAATTAACATATAATGAAATTAGTTAAATGAATGTATATAACACTTTAAATATTTATATATATATGAGTACATAGATATATATTTCTATGATCATCTAATCACTTATAAAACCTTGAATAGGTACATATATATATATATGTAAATGACTAAAGTAGGCATAAATCTATAGGATTAAGTATAATTAAAGTTCTATTTATCGAGTAATAGATATGTGGAGCTTTCTTTACTACGACTTTCAAGAACAACATAGGATATTCCCTTAATAGCTCAAATAAAGTATTATGGGCTTATAGTGCTTCACATAAAGCATAGAACTCACATATTAGTTCAAATAAAGCATAAGAATTCCATATTAGTTGCAAAAAGGGCACAATAATCACATAGTATTTCCAATAAAGCATAGTAAGCACATAGTACTCCAAATAAGCATATTAATCACATAATATCTTCAAGTTCATGCTCACAAGTCTATCCATCCTTCAACTTCCTCCCAACAAGAGTTATAATATGAAAAATTAACCATAAAGCTTTAAAGTACATGATATGGTAAAATAACTAAAATCTTCAACTTGGGAGGCATGTTTGGCAAAGCTCTCACTCTAGGCCATTCAAGCTTGATCTTTTACATTGCTTGGGCACAAGAGTATGGAAGCTTGCCTATTCTTTTCAAGAAAGAAGAAGAAAACCCTCTACTTAAGGCATAAAAAGTGTTCCTACCCTAGTTCTTCCAAGTAGTGTATTGTTTTGAGAGAAAAATGATAGTGTTTTGAGAGAAAATGACGAGAGTGTATGTGTGTGAGCAAGGGGGCACGGTTTGGGGGCTGAAAGGGGCTGAAAAATAAGGATTGTGAGTGTATGGTCTCGTGCATTGATCCTACAAAGTATTAGAGGCTAATATCTAAATATTATTCATCTATATAAATGCATCTACCATACATTATACATGGATGGTTATACATACACCTCACTTTACTAACCACCATGTATATGTATGTGGGTATGGGTGTGTGTATATGTAGCTTTGTATATCCACACTAATATATTTTTATATCTATATGTATAAGGGTTCAAGAGTGTATTAGTAGAAATATTTTGATAAAATATAGAATAAATCAACTAAAATCAAATAAAAACTATAAAATCTGAAAACCCTTATTTAAGCATTAGTTTTAGTGTTTATTTACAGAAAAAAACCAAAATTTGGGGTTGGAGAAGTTGAAAAGATGAAAAATACCCCTTGTTTTGCCCATTTTCGAAAATTGCCCAAAAATAGGAATAAAATTCTGAAAATTCAAAATTTTAATTTTTGTAAGTCAAATAAAATCTAAAACATTTATTTATATTTATTATTTTCATTTTTTGATAATAATTAAGAATTTTAAAAAATTAGATTTCTAAATAAGAACTCTAAAGACAATATTTTTCGGAAAAACTACTAAAATTCTCGAAAAAATACGTAAAAGTTGAAAATAATTATTAAATATTCTGGTAGTTTAGAAAGAGTAAATTTATAAAATTTTAAGAATATTTTGATTTTATAATATTTTCTAAAAATTTATGTTGTAAATGTGCATTTGTTCACAAATAAAAATCATATTTTTGAAGAATAATTTCTATAAAACAATACTTCACAAAATAGTTCTAAGAGAAACTTATTCATCAAAATAATGGACACCCATGTATAATATAAAATATTAGATAAAATAATTTACCCGTGGGTCGTTACAGTATTTTAGTATTTTAAATATATAAAGAGGTGTATTGACGTTTTTATGTTGTTTTTTGGGGGTTTTATGTCAATCTCTAATTCCAAAATGTGCCAAATGCAATTAATCCAACATTGTCAACAGAATATTCTTGACATATTCTGTCGGAATTGAAAAAACACATCACCTGAACACATTTTAAGTAGTTTCGAGTACCTTTAGAGTGCACCTCACAACAGTTGGGCACTGAGTGCAAAGACCCCAAACGTTTGGGGTCCAAAACGCAATTTACTCTATATAATATGCCATATATATACTATTTCTTATCTATAATAGAAAAAGAAAGACATATATTACTATTTCTTTATCTATAATATGACATATATATACTATTGCTTTATGTACAATATACTTGACATATATATCTAATATATATATGATATGACATATAATTACTCCTATTGCTATATATACAGTACTTTACGTATATATATACACATCTATTCGTAATATAATTCTTGGCATATATATATAATTGCTATATATACAACATACTTGACATATATATAATAATATACATCTAATCATATATATAATATGACATATATATAGTATTTCTTTATCTATTTCTTCAGAGATTTTAGCCAATTTGGTCCCATACGATATATTCGCTAGCCGATTTTGTCCCAAATTTTTTTTTTTAGCCAAAATAGTCCACTGGATAATACTCTCTTTCCAAAATGGTCCCTCCGTTAAAAACTAACGGGAAACACACGTGTAACTCACGTGCACCGTTAATTTTTAAATGGAGGGGGTTACACATGGGACTACTTTAATCAATTTTGAAATTTGGGACCAAATCGGCAAGCGCTTCTGTACTGTGGGACTAATTTGGCTAAAATGTATATTTAATTTTAATCATGACTTGATACATAATTGATTCCTCATCCAAGTCCAATGACTAATGAAATCACGTTATAAGCTTGGAACATTCTTAATTCTTTTATTCAAACTTAGGAACTTTCATGGGGATGAGATTGTCAGTAAACTCATTCTCTAACGAGCTCCCATTTATGCATACGAGTGTCACTACACTCGATGTCCATGAAACAATACATCTGCCATTTGAAATAGTCATAAATGTAAGTCTTTTAATGAGTCAAGTCGATACGACACTCTAGTTAGACTCAATAACTTTGAGTAATTTGATCATGTTTTACATATTTGTTTCATTTAGTGGGGTATTGACTTAGAGTGGGGTATTGACTTGACTCATTAAAAGACTTGCATTATGACTATTTTAAATAGGAGATGTATTGTTTCATGGATATCGAGTGTAGTGACACTCGCATGCATAAATGGATGCTCATTAGAGAATGAGTTTATTGAGAATCGCATCCCACACGAAAATTTCCAAGTGGGAATAAAAGAATTAAGAATATTCCAAGCTTATAACGTGATTTAATTAGTCCTTAAACTTGGATGAGGAATTAATTTTGCATCAAGTCATGAATAAAATTAAATATACATTTTAGCCAAATTAGTCCCACAGTACATAAGCGTTTGCCGATTTGGTCCCAAATTTTCAAAATTGATTAAAGTAGTCCCACGTGTAACTCCCTCCGTTTAAATATTAACGGCACACGTGAGCTGCACGTGCGTTTTTCATTAGTTTTTAATGAGGGGACCATTTTGGAGAGAGAGTACTATCCAGTGGGACCATCTTGGCTAAAAAAAAAATTTGGGACAAAATCAGCTAGCGAATATATCGTATAGGACCAAATTGACAATTAACTCATTTCTTCACATATATATACTATTACTTTATATACAACATACTTGACATATAAATATATAATGTATCTAATATATATATATAATACGACATATATATACACTATCTATAGTATACTTGTTGTGACGCCCTCAGTTCGCGTCCAATAAAAACATATACACATATAAACGGGTCATAATAGGCATCATTACAGTAACAATCTTAGCTAGCCACATCTACAGGAAACTATTACAATGGAGTTCCTTAAATCTTTTACTCAACTTGTGACCAAATCACTCTTCTACGGTTCTGCTACGCTACTCTGATATAATTGTACATAAGAGGGGGTCAGCACGATAGCTGAGTAGGAGGCTCTACCTAGCCGCATAAGGTGCATGTGTGTGTGGCTCAAGTGCACATAATATATTACATAATATATCAGTAATTATCAATTTAACATGCTTAGAAGCATAATATACATGAATCTCATCTAATCAAAAACTAGGACTTATGGGATTAAGTAAAGCTCCTACCTTTTTAAACTATCTTCTTGGCTAATATGTATACTATATATATATATATATATACACACTTATATATATAATATATATAGAAAGATATTTGGAAAGAGTGTTTTAAAGGAATTAAGAGGATGTATAGAAGGCTAATATGTATATAGGTATGTAAAATAAGGGTTTATATATATGTACATATGTGGGTAGAAAATATTCTGTAAATATGGAGTGTTTTGTGTGTTGAGAGTAAGATGAGGTGGGTGGGGTGTGGAAAAATGAAGACAATGGCCCTTTATTATAGAGTTTAGGGCAAGACATATGATTTTTATATTATAAGATCAATTTATAATAAATGCATAGAAGATAAGATAAGATAGGATAAGACAGGATAAAATAAGATAAGATAAGATAAGATAAGATAATTTTTATAGTATCCAATTTGTTAAGTTTATCAAGAATCTTATCAAGATCTTAGCATTTAAGAACATTTATTAGGAGAAAATGACATTTTTGGATAAGTATATATATATATATATATGATAAAACATGACCTATTATATAATATATACATTTAAATTCTAAAATTCAATGTATATATAGCTATATTTGAAATATAAATATATATGCATAAGACTTTATTTCAAATAAATTAATAAGCTGTAATTCTTGAAAAACACATGTATGCATATGTATATATCCCGATTTATTATGTATCATAAATTCAATTGTTTTGTTAAACATAATTATCATATCATATATTTCTCATACAAAATAAAGATCATATAAAATATGCATGTAAAACATGAAATAATTAATCATACATATATATCATAAGAACCGGTTTTTGTACAATATACTACAAAAGTTTGGTTCTATACATGCATTTCATAGGAAACGATTTCTAGTTAGTATTATTGTACTTATTTATGTATAAAAAATTGGGATGTTACACTTGACATATATATCTGATATATATGATATGACATATGTATACTATTGCTATATATACAGTATATATTGTTATATATATACTTGACATATGTATAACAATATATATCTAATCATATATAAATATGAATATATAGACTATTGCTTTATATACAGTATACTTGACATATATATATATAATATCTAATATATATAGAATCATATATATAATATGACATATATATACTATTACTATTATCAGTATACTTGACATATATATATAAATATCTAAGATATATCTAATCATATATATAATATGACATATATATACTATTGCTTTATATAAGTATACTTGACATATATATAATACTAATATAACATATATATACTATTTATTTATCTACAGTATACTTGACATATATATATAAATGATATCTAACATATATATAATATGACATATATTACTATTGTTATATACCGTTATACTTGTAATATAATATGACATATATATTCTATTGCTATATCATGATCGCTTGATCGCTTACTAGTTTGTTCTACATAATATTCTATCTTGTTGTTCGCTTGATCGATTATCACGATCGATTGATCGATTACTAGTTTGTAGTGGTGGCAAAATGGGTTGAGAATCATAGTTTCAACCATTCAACTAGTTTTGGGTTGGGTCATCAAATTTTATAAATGGGTTGAAGTGGATTGAGCTTTAATGGACTTCAAAATTTGTTGGGTCCTAAATGGGTTCGAACGGTTTCTAAATAGGTCAATGTGGTTTAAATGTTCAAACAAGAAAAGCATTATAACTTGATAATATTTTCCAAAATTTTAAAAGTTAGTGATAAATAATTTTTTCAAATTACAGAATATGTTAAATAACAAGGAAATAATTGAAAAATATATAAAATTATATTGAAAAAAATATATTTATTTTGTGTTGAACCCGTTAAGGAACCGCATTAACTCATTATCGACCCGTCTCAAACCCATTATCAACCCAACCCATTTACACTTATTCTCTAAAACCCATTCAGAACCTAACCCATTTTCAACCCGACCCAATATGACCCAATCCAAACCGACCCAACCCATCCATTTGCCACCACTACTAGTTTGTTCCATGTCTTGTTGTGTTCGCTTGATCGATTATCATGATCGATTGATCGATTAATATTAGTTTGTTCCATGTAATATTATCTTGTTGTGTTCGTTTGATCGATTATCATGATCGCTTGATCGATTACTAGTTGTTCCACATAATATTCTAAGTCTTGTTGTATTCTCTTGATCGATTATCATGATTGCTTGATCGATTACTAGTTTGTTCCACAAATATTCTAAGTCTTGTTGTGTTCGCTTGATTGATTATCTTGATCACTTGATCGATTACCAGTTTGTTCCATAATATTATCTTGTTGTGTTCACTTGATCGATTACTAGTTTGTTCCACATAATATTCTAAGTCTTGTTGTGTTCGCTTGATCGATAACTAGTTTGTTCCACGTGTCTTGTTTTGTTCGCATGATCGATTATCATGATTGCTTGATTGATTACTAGTTTGTTCCACATAATATTCTAAGTCTTGTTGTGTCCGCTTGATCGTTATCATGATCGCTTGATCGATTACTAGTTTGTTCCACATAATATCTGAGTCTTGTTGTGTTTGCTTGATCAGTTATCATGATCTCTCGATCAATTACTAGTTTGTTCCACGTAATATTCTAAGTCTTGTTGTTTTCGCTTGATCAATTATGATGATCGATTGATCGATTACTAGTTTGTTCTGCATAATATTCTATGTCTTGTTGTGCTTGCTTGACCGATTATCATGATTGATTGATTGATTGTGTGTAATTGCAAGATCGATCAACACATTGCTTGATTGATTATATGATCGATCAAAAAATAATAATAGTTTACACTTAGTTAAGTTATAATCCTCATCAAAATTGCAATTTTCAAGTTGAGATAAGTGGATCCATTTTTCCTATGAAAATCTCAGTAGCAAACCACTGTTAGAGCTCAATGATACTTTTGTCGTTCAACTTGTCCATCTGGATGCCAGTCATGTGAAATTCAATAAACTTTCAGTGAATACACCCAACAGTTCCTACTGCAAAAAATATGAAGTACATATATGAAAAAAAAGAAAGGGAAAATGAATTCATATATCTTGTTTAATCAAGAATGACATAACATAAGAAAGAAAATAATTACATTCGCCAATTAAATAGACATTTGCTGACATGGTAACTCCTTTTGCTCAAATAGCTTGCCCTGGCTCAAAGGACCCATCGCTCTCAAGACCTGAGGAATATTACACAAGCTGGTGCCATCAACTTCTTAAGCTCTACCCTACTTCAATTTTGGTGTTGCTAGACAAAATATGCACCTCCCCCTTTTCTAACAACCGCAATGGCAATCCAATGCTAGTTACGTATGTTCAAAACTCTCTATACACTTTCTTGTACCCCCACCATGGATCAACATTTTTGGTTCATTGCCATTTGGTTAATCTATTAGCTTTGGGTTAATATGCATTAGTTCAATTTCAACATTCAAAGTATCATTATCGGTATACCCATAGTAATCAATTTTCGACACGTCAATTCCATCCCTAAGCCTCTCATAAGTAAATTGTAGCTACTACATAAATTGACATTTGACAAAAGCTACCTCTTGATCATAGAATTTAGGATGATTTCTCTATCTAATCCTCATTAGACACAGAGCTTCGTCGATATGCAGCACCAAAATAAATAATATGTAAGCAAATTAATATGACAATAATTATTAAGCTATATAAGTAAACTTACTTCTGAATTGAGCCATTGCCCTTGACCCAATAGCTTGCAGAAAAATGACTTGTCCAACCATCCCATTTTACCATAAACTATTTTTCATTTGGGCCTGATTCATACCACTCCAAAAGGCAGGTAATTTTTGTATCAAGTGACATAAATAAATCAGGTTTGGATGGTGGTGCAGCCACATCTCCCACTTTAGCTTATCCCTTTCCCCCCTCTTGAGTGAACTGAGACTTCGCGTATTGGTTTCTCTTTTGTTCTCTCCTGTCTTTTGTCATCCATGCATAAAGCAAGTCAAATCTTTTGTCTATCTTCTCCATTAGTTCGACAAAAAGTTTTTCAGCCCAACAAGTCCATCATTAATGACTTTAAATTGTTCAATAATTTCATTGTGATGAGTACACGATGATGATGGAGATGCACTCACTTTCTTGGGATGGGCCAAAATGACTTGCTCATTAATGCATTTCAGTTGTTCCCATAATTTTATCGTGATGGACACACGACAATGGTGGATGAATGTTTACTTCCTCATGAGGCATGCTTAGTTTTGGGGTAGGAATTTAATGCAGCCTTAGTTTTGGGGCAGGAGGTGGGCTTCATGCATCTGTTGCTTCCTCATGATGCTGGAAATGTGATGGTCCTTCTACATCAGCACCCTTCTTGAACTCAATCACGTCGACATCATGGTCATATAAAGACCTCAACTATGTACCCCTTACAAATCTCGAGTGAGTTGATCAATCATATCATCAACAATATCTTTTAGATTATCAAATGAGCTCATGTAAGGCTCTCTCAACTCCCTCTTTGTAGGTACAGGAATGGATGCACGACTACCTCATTCTTCCAAACACCTCTTCTATCATCTCATAAACGGTTCTTTCCAATTTATTCACATGCCATTTTAGAATTCTGGAAAGTGGAAACAATGGATCATCCTCTGTTGGGTCCATAGGTAACCCAAATTTCCCAAAAGCAGGAACAACTCATAAGCCCAAGCCTAAATGGAAAGAAATAAAATGATCAATTGTGACACACTAATTTTGAAACAATAATGATCAATCGATGTAACAATTGATCAATCGATATATATAATTGATCAATTGATATAAATAATCGATCAATCGATGTATAAAATCGATCAATCGACACTAAAAATCAATCAATCGACGTTATCAATCGATCAATTACATAACAATCGACCAATCGACATATTAATCAATCAACGACATCATACTTCTTGAAAATCTCATTTTTAAAAATCGAACAATTGACATTTACAATCGATCAATCAACATGTACAATCGCTCAATCGACATGAACCGTCGATCAATCGACATCCATTTGAAAATAAAAAAAATCAATCCATCGACAAATACAATTGATCGATCGATATCATTACAAAATATTGAAAAAAATATACTGCACTATTTTTAAGCAAACAAAATATTAAACTGTAACAAGTAAGGTAAGCTTACCTGTAAGGCACAAGGAAATCCAAAATATTTGTAAGATTCAATTTTTTCAAGTCTTTTTTAGCCCCTGGGAATATTTTTTCTTTATCTCTCTTGTCTGCAGTGGCTCCAATGTCATCAGAACGACTCCTCCCTACGGGTAAGAATTGAAGAAGTGAGGATTGTTAACAAACAGCAGAAAGTCTTCTTGCATGTTTTTATGGTCATCCTTTGTCAAAATAAAAGTATGCACCAACCATACGAGGCATATTTGGAGGTTCTCATTTGTTGAAAAGATTTTCTTTGACATTTTCAAACAATCTTCAATTTTGCAATTTTCACTAATTGTTTGTCTCCCTTTCCCTCCATCGAGAATTTTGATTTTTGGGTCATTTCTCATCGCTTCTAATTCATTAGGGGAGGGAGGGACCACAATTCAATCTCGTAACGATGGTAAACTTCAACATGCCAAATCGAATGGGTTGTTGTCTATGACAAACCATAGCTCCCATTTCTTTTTGCATTGAATCTGACAGAGCAAAAGTTAATGACAAAGTTGTCCAAAAAATGTCCAAAAATTTGTCATATCTAATAAGTGACCGAAGCAACTTGTAGAGAATATGGATGATATATTCTCTCCTAACTTTTCAACATTTCCTCTAACTTATTAAGTTTACAAACTGAAGATCGCACCATCACCCTCACAGGGAAGTATTGTATATTGTCCAAAATTGTTCGGAGCTGGTAACTTTCGAAATAGATAGACAGGAACAAGAGGGAATGGATAGCTCATCAACAGACACTTCTCGTCATTCTCCTATGGTCAAAAAAAAAATAATTAATTAGAACAATTGCTAAATCGATAAGTACAACACTTAATCCAGTGGGAGTCGCTCAATCGATAAGGACAAAATTTTATGAACAAAATCCCTCAATCGAATGTAAAAATCGATTAATCGATATTACCTGTACTTTTTGAGAGGCACTATTTTTAAAAACCTAGCTCAATGGACATGTACATGCTCTTACTCAATATCATTAAGATATAACACACAAAACAAACAAGGGATTGCAGCGCAATTTGGCCTTAGATTATAAATTATGAGCGAGCTTATGTTTATAGTAATTTGGGAAATGATTATTTCAATATTATGTCAACTTGTATAGCTAAAAATATTGGGTTATCCAAGTGATTCATCGAAAATTTCATTTTAATAAGAAAAAGAGACATCTACTCGTTGTTGTTTAATGATATTATAGTTTTCATTCAAACGAAGCATAGACTTGAAACTACAGTTTTCATTCGATTCATTTATTGATGGAATATGTGTACCTTAAACAAATATCAGCTCCCTCACCGTATCCTAATAGTAACAGTTATATTCAAAATTAGAAAGTTGGATATTTGTTTATCCAATTCTCACATTAATTGATTGCAATGTGTTCCATGAAAAAGGTGCACTAAATTCATACTGATAATTTTATGAGCAACGTTTCTTTGCTAATTTCCGGCTTTTTTTTGCTTCATAAATGAATACGTGTGACCATTGTCGAGATTATAGAAGTCCATCTAAGATCATCGGTGTATAAATTAAAATCAAGTCATTTAAATGAAATCACATCGATCGAATAAACAAACAAAAAATCAATAAATAAAAGTTCGTTCATCATACGAAGAGAATCCTCACTATTTGTTGAATAAAAACTTATACAAATTTATTCGAACTCATAAACAAGTGCTACATACCCGACGCTTATTCTATGCTTTTTTACTACAATTTATTCATATACGTCGATACTTCATACAGTGTAAGTGCCTTATTTACTATTACAACATTTAGTGGAGCATGGAAGGATGAATCACGAAAAGCTATGTCTATAATAGCTACGTAAATCATTCGAGATTAGCAAGCACCTCGTGCTGGTGTTCCCAATTCAAAACCATAATTTGGGTTTCACAGTCTGGAATGCTCTACAGTGTTTGGATTTTCGGAATTTGCAGCATAAGCTTGATTCTCATTTTGGGCCATCTCCGTTTTTCCAAGTTGTTCAGCCTCGCATTTGTCCATAATTGCTGAAAGCTGAATAGAATCACGAGGAGAAGAGGGACGTTTCCAATGACACAGTATCCTTGCGAAGAAGATGCCATTTTTATTCCTGGTCTTATGAAAATTGAATACAAAGAAAAGAGAGAAATTGTTGGTGATGCATGCGGGCAACTAGAACAAGCCCAATTTATAGAGAAAAAAGGGATGAGGAAATCCAATTCGTGCAATGTATATCAATAAATTCAATAGAATTTAACCCCGCTCTTAGTATTGATGTATAGATGCTCTAGATGGCCACCTACATACTCTTATTCGAATGGATACCAACACATGTGGTCTATTATTGCTGACTATAAAATTTCAACAATCAAGTTCGATTATGCGTTGTTAATTGCACAAGTATTATTACGTATCAGGTGCGTTGGTCAGTTTGTTTGAATTTTATATACACTATTGTTGTGATATATATGTATATACATTTAAAACATCTTAATGATTATTAGATCCTTTCTTTTTATGAAAATAAAAAAAAAAATTACGTCCTATCTAACCAAAATTCCTCATGGTAACAACGTTTAACTTGTAAGCTTGATTTAGCTCCTATATTATGTAAACATATGTCATCTAGAGAATAAAAATTAAATTAAATTATTTCGCATCGTATAATTAAATAAGACTAATATTGCCCAGCCACCTACACTTGGGTAGAGTGCAATCGCCCTCATCATATTTCCAAGGACCCCACAATTTAAATAAAATAAGTATGCTAATATATATATATATATATTTCGATCGTGCAAACCCACTCGGCTGAACTTTAATATGATGCGATCCCCTAAAAACTCATCATTCTTTACCTATCTACGTACGTGTATGGACATATATATCAAATATTTGTATGCGTGCTTGCAATTATATATAAAATTAGTAAAACATCAATACACGGTGTTGAAAGCGCCACCACCATGCAAATTAACTTCTCTTCAGCTTATTTCATCTCTTCATTTTGCTCCACATATAAAGTCTACCTAATAGAATCGAAAGAAAAATGCAGAATAAGACAAAAGTCAGGCTTGTTATGGAGAAAAGGAAAGACAACACTTGACTCTGCATGACGATGCAAGTTCTCGATTATATTTTGGGCGAATTACGCTTAACTCCCTTGAGGTATAGCGAAATTAAAAAAAAACACCCACGTATGGGAAATTACCATTGTCCCCCTAATTAAGAGGGACAATGTTAAGTCTAACACACTTTTCCCTTACTCAGATTATGACAAATACGGTTGCGACCCTGAGGTATGGGGCAATATCACAAGAAACACCTCCCGTATGGGAAATTACTATTACTCCCTAACTTATTTATGATCATTTTAGCAGGTGTATTTATGTTTTTATAAGTAACACACTAAGTTTTAAGGCATGAATCAGAATGATACTTTCGGTGTTCATTTGTGGTGTTTTTCGAGTTTTCTATGATTACTATTTTATTACTGAAAATTGAGTCTGGTATGGACAATAATAGCATTTTTTATCAACGGATTGAGAACTATTTTAGAAAAACCTCACATTGCTTCAGCGACCAAGTCAAAGCTAATATTTTAGAAAATAGACACACCATCCACCGACGGCTTTACCGGACAAGTTTGAAAAAAAGAGGAGAAGATATTACATTTAGCCCCACGCGATTTCAACAAATTACAGCACAGTATCCCAAATTATAACACATAATAACAAAAACACTCCAAGGGGTATTTTCGAAAGTTCATATAGGTTGGCTAATAGGGGGCGTAGTCAAACAGATGGCCAGGACCAAACGATCAGACATCACGAAATATTAAGGGGGTGGGGTAATGAAATTTTCACTGGGGGCGTTTTTGTAATTTCACCATATCTCAAGGATGGTAGCTATAATTCGCACTTATATTTTAAATTTATTTAAAAAATTCATCAATACTAGGTAGTTTCATGGCAATAATGCTAGATTTCCATCTATAAAAAATAAATATCGAACGATTTTATTATATATGGGATTGTGTTATTTTGATTCGATAAACACTCGATTTGTGTACTTTTGAAGAAAATGTTAGTTATTTGATGAAGATGACGGGAGATCACACTATTTGTCGGTTTTGTTGTATTTATGAGCAAATATGATTCTACTTGGATTTGGCATAAGCAAAAATTCTTTCCGGTTCAATATGCAATGCGTAATGGCGATTAATTTAGTATTTGGTTGAAATAATACTATTTAATGTTGCACTAAGTTTACAGGTGAATGGAAAATGTAACTATAAGTTAACTTCTAATTTTGGATCAATCTTTGGGAAGGGTCAATTAAGCTCCAAACATATATTTTGACATATCAAAAAGTTTTACATAATATAACGTCAATCGTTAGTAAACATAAGAATAAAACATATCATAGGGTGTTGTCAAATTCCTAAGCGCGATTTTTCTCAAAGAAATATGCGTGGTTGCATCACTAGCACTTTAACACCAACTGGTTTGAGATTACAGAAAGAAGAAGTTGGTACTATTATGACAAGTCGATGAAGACACTATAATAATGTTCGAGTCCTCATCTACTAGTTATTGTTTTTACTTATCACTAGCTTTTGGTCTGAACCATTTAACAAACCTACAGTCTTAATTGAAATAAATTTTCTAAAATTTAAATTTTATTATTATTCTATTTGAAATTCAAATATTAACCACGTTGTGATTCTCGATAAAGTATTTTTCTGCAGTATGCCTATTGTAAGGCTCATTCGGTTCTAATCCCAAATTTGGAACTTTTTCACTTTACATTAAACCTCCATTACAATTTTGTTTCTTTCTTTTTTTCTGATTTTGTTTCTTCTTTCTTCATTGCCAATTTAAGGACACAAATGAATTTTTTCAATACATAAAAGAAGCAATTATTTTACAAAATATTCTTACAAAATATATTTAAAACAAAATTAAGTAAAAATGAAATTTAGGTAGAGTTTAATTGGGATAAAATTATTTTATTTCCTCTAAACATTTTTTCAAATATTTAAGGTTTCTAGGTTTGTTCTTTCATTTAACAAGGTCATTCTATTGATATCATATGGTTTTTCAGAAGAACGGAAATTACCTCTATCTTCAACTTCATTATACAATTTAAACCCGTAAAAAGATTAGTGATTTGCGTGATTTCTATATTATGCAAACATTGGGGAGTGTAACCAACCTCAAGGGATATAAGCTTAATTATCTTTAACATATCTTTCCAATATAACCCGTACTAAGTATACTTGGAGTCGACCTATTCGTAGAGGACAGCGCATTTTTTATTATAAGTTGCAAATATAGGTAGATAATAGCCTTTTAAAGTATACTCATGGTGAAATAAATGATAGCAATCGCATATATATGGCTAAGCTTTTTTTAGATGTAAGAGTAATTACACCTATATTTTAGTGCGGAAAAGTCTAAAAGACTAATCAAGCTATATGTAGTTACTACCGGCTACAAGAGGAAAAACAAATTCAATTTTTGTTGTTATTTTTTCAAACTACTCTCTTGAATCTACATTCTACAATTCATTGAGACAATTTACTCGATATCGATGTAATTATAAAAAAAATGTCAATTTGGTAATTAATTATGCAACTTTTTATATAAAAAGTTTTGTATACCAGATTTACTCATATGGTGAGTTTAACCACGACGATGACTTAAACTTTGTTGAAGCAAATTAAAAGCAATACTTAACTATTAAGACTTATGGTGAGCCCCTATCGCCATAATATTTTGCCAACAAACGCAAATGTTATATGATAGAGTCCATTATTCAAAGCCATGCCACCTTAAAATACCTTAATTAATAAATATAATATGAAAACTTTTAAAATATACCTCAATCAAAACAATGATTATAATTATCACAACGAATTGTACTAAATTTTTAGCGAAAAATACTTTTGCGGGACGTGAAAATAGGTTGTTAAGATACTCAATTGAGTAAAATATTCTTGACAAATCAATGTCCGAAAATTAAAAGAGCCAAAATATATTCCACTTGCAATAGCAACACTTTGTTGTGCCTAACTCTCTCTCTCTCTCTCTCGACCTTGCTTTGTATATACATTATATATATCCTTTTTTATATTATTATTATTACAATAATAATAATATGTTATTATTATTATTATTACAAGTACTATTATTATTCGTAAGCGTATAGCTTTATCATGATCAAATCACGTTGACCAACCTCCTCTACGCCACTTTCGTGAAGATATAAATCATTAGTGTAGTACTGTAATACTAAATTCACGACATCACCTACAGCTAAACCCAAAACTGGAGAAAAATAATGATAGTGACAGAAGTGCAGTGTTGTGGCACGTTGCATCCTGCGGAGTCTCAATAATCATATATTAATTAGCACTACACCAAGGATGAGTGATACTACAAATTTATGGCAAGTTTATGCACGTGTAGATGCTTTGATGCAAGGCAAGCATCAGTAGAGCAGCAAATCTTATTTCTTTGACAAGTGCCAATCTTGTTATTGGGAATTGTATTTTTACCTATCATAAGTGGAATAACTATTTTATAACAATTAAAAATATCAATTTTGAAAGAAATATAACAAATTTGCTTTTGTATACGGATTTATAAACAATAAATAAATTTCTATTTAAATATTTTATTTAATTTTTGAATGACTATGTTATTGATTTTTTCCCTTTTTCGGGTGAAATACTTTTTCAAAACTTTTCATATCAATATGTATTAATTTTCACAAACTTTGTAAAATAAGAGTCACGGATCGCTTCCATTAAAGGCTCACACAATTGAATTCGTATCCATGTGAGTCTTCAATAGTTTAGGTAATATATAACTTCATTAACTATATACGCTGTAAAGTTTTGCCCTTTTGTCAGTGTATATATAGGGAGTTACTAGAGCGGGATTTTTGTACTTTTATAAGCTACTATATATACCACGGTCTCATGCTAAATAATACATTTACGACAAATTGCATTTCATCCCTAGAAATTTTTCGTCTTGACACTATGCCAAATCCCTAAAAATTAAAAAAAAAATAAAATTACTCTGCCCCCTTGAATTTCTTCGCCAGATCATTTGCCATCCTATCAAGTTATGACAAATTTCAACAAGAGTAAATGCACCTTTGGGCCCGAATTTGCTTGAACTCGAGCACTTTGTCGCTTCGGAATTTTTCAAAATAATCACATTACTTTACCCCTTAAATTTGGTTTTAAATACTCTTAACCCGTACAAAATATCTTATTTATAATATACACATTTTAAAAACTTATCATTTTTTATGTATAGTTATTTTTCACCATAATCTCTATATAAAATATAATTAGTCTAACTAATAAATGTATAATTTCACGAATTCAGATGTCCAACTACTCAATTAACCTAACCAATCAGTCTAAACTGCATACGTGAGAAGATAAATAGTGATTTATTGCTTGGCAACCTGCATTTAATGGAGTTATGATTGAATTATATAACATACTAAGTCTTCTTCTTTGTTTTTGAAGAGACAATATTGTTCCGCCACAAAAACTAATAAAAATATATGCTACATAACAAAAAAATATCACAAATATAGCATATATAAAATCTTGAAGGAGTCAAAGGTTCAAAATGAAGGAGTAAAGCAAAAAACGTAAGCTAAAACGTAACATAAGTAACTCAACCGAAGGGCAATCGTCTCCATTCAGTAACGAGGGGGCGCC
The DNA here is from genome assembly GCA_026212405.1 of Petrea volubilis. Lineage (NCBI taxonomy): Eukaryota > Viridiplantae > Streptophyta > Magnoliopsida > Lamiales > Verbenaceae > Petrea > Petrea volubilis. The sequence continues at coordinate 10,429,287 of CM047877.1, forward strand.
GTCCATTTAGTTTTGCTAGAAAAGCCGATGGGGGCAACCACTCCTATTAAGATGATATAAAGGGACAAGTATTCTTTCTTATTTTTAGGTGGTCTAGTGCAAAATCACAAATTTGGGATTGCAGCGCAATTTGGCCTTAGATTATAAATTATGAGCGAGCTTATGTTTATAGTAATTTGGGAATGATTATTTCATATTATGCTCAATTGTATAGCTAAAAATATTGGGGTATCCAAGTGATTCGTCGAAAATTCATTTATAATAAGAAAAAGAGACATCTACTCGTTGTTGTTTGATGATATTATAGTTTTCATTCAAAAGAAGCATAGACTTGAAACTATAGTTTTCATTCGATTCATTTATTGATGGAATATGTGTTACCTTAAACAAATATCAGCTCCCTCACGTATCCTAATAGTAACAGTTATATTCAAAATTAGAAAGTTGGATATTTGTTTATCAATTTCTCACATTAATTGTGCAATTGTTCCATGAAAAAGGTGCACTAAATTCATACAGATAATTTTATGAGCAACGTTTCTTTGCTAATTTCCGGCTTCATTTTTGCTTCATAAATGAATACGTGTGGCCATTGTCGAGATACAAAAGTCCATCTAAGATCATCGGTCTATAAATTAAATCAAGTCATTTAAAGGAAATCACATCGATCGAACAAACAAAACAAACAAATCACAAATAAAGTTCCTCATACGAAGAGATAATCCTCACTTATTTGTTGATAAAAATTATAAAAATTTATTCGGAACTCATAAAACAAGTGCTACATACCCGACGCATTATTCTATGTTTTTTTACTACAATTTATTCATATACGTCGATACTTCATACCAGCGTGAGTACCTTATTTACTATTACAACATTTAGTGGAGCATGGAAGGATGATCACGACAAGCTATG